>JZKD02S2440883.1:424654-451349 GCA_000966675.3 Picea glauca
TAAGAAATAGTAAGTTCTCACATTTTCAGAGGACACATTGGAGTGTTTAACTCACATTTTAAATTATGGAAAATGGATACCTTGCACCCTTAAACAAGTACAGTCCATTTTCAGAGCACCCGAGGGATGATAGGTCTACGTCAGTTTGGTATTAGAGGCTGACTCTGTTTGTATACTTCAGACAAGGAAAGCGAGAAATAAATATCAACCATGTCACCAAGAAGAAGAGACAGACAAAAACTCGATCTACCAAAGGATAGGGAGATGTCAAGAGAAAGGGGTAGGCAGGTGCCAAATCCATCCATGGAAAGAGATATACATGACCTATGCACTAGAGTCATGGACATGGAAATAAAGTAGAGGTACATAGCTGGTGTTGGAGATGTCAGTGATTTCAAAAGTGAAAATGAAGCTCGACATGAAAGAGAAGAAGTTACAGCAGAGGATGTAGCAAATGAATGCCTCATTAGGGCTATTGCAAGAATGGGTGATAGGGCAAAAATGGATATTCCAGTATATGAAGGAAACCTGGATGATGAAGAGATTCTAGATTGGATTAGAGCCCTGGAAACATATTTTGACTATGAATATGTCAAGGAAGACAAAAAGTTCAAACATGTTGTCACAAGACTTAAAGGAAATGCAACATTGTGGTGGGATGAGCTACAAGCTAATAGAAACTGCAAAGACAAGCAGAAAATCAAGAGTTGGGATAGGATGATCGCAAAGATGAAGGCAAAATTCATTCCCAGGGATTACCAAATTACTCTATTTCAAAGAATGCAAAATTTGAGACAGAAGTTGAAGCTAGTAAAGGAGTACACTGAAGAGTTCTACAGGTTGAACATCAGGGTGGTTCATCATGAAAGTGATGATGAAAAATTTTCTAGGTACATGAATGGTATGAGATACAACATTCAGGATGAGATGAGCATGATTACCATCCAAACGATGGAAGATTCTTATCAGATGGCTTTAAAAGCTGAAGAGAAGCTGAGCTGAAAACAAGGTCAAAGAGGCCGAGGTAGAAGTTATCCTAGAGGTGAATCAGTTGCCCAGGATAGAAATCAGAAACCTAAGGAAGAGTGGAAGAAACCTCAAACTCAAATTGAGAGAGGTGGAATCTCACAGAGAGGGTAGCATACCAAATAGAGAGGTTAGTATGCTGATGGAAATTTTTTTCCTCATACCAGAGGTAGAGGAAGAGGAAGAGGTGGAGTAGTGAAATGCTTCACATGTGGAAAGGTTGGACATAAATCTTATGAGTGTCCAGAAAGAAAGAAAGAAGGTGGTGAGACTCACATTGCAGAAGCGCAAAGAAGAAATGTTGAGGCAGAAGATCACTGATGATGCAAAAAGTTCTCTTAACACCAGAGAAGGAGGTGGAGAGTTCGGTCCAAAGGAACGAACTTTTTCAGACCGCTTGCAAGACCAAATACTGGGCATGAAAAGTCATCATGGACAGTGGTATCACAGATAATCTTGTTTCTACAGAGATGGTAGAAAAGATGGAGTTGGAGACTATTGAAAATCCAAGTCCATACAAAGTTTCATGGATACAAAAAGGACATTAGGTAAATGTCACTAAACGATGTTTAGTTGAATTTAAAATAGGAGGGTATAAAGATGAAATACTCTGTGATGCCATTCCCATGGATTCTTGCCATCTATTGTTGGATAGACTATGGAAATATGACAAAAATGTGATTCATGATGGGAGGAAGAACACCTACACCCTAGAGAAAAATGGGAGAACTCACATGTTGTTTCTGATTAAGGACAAGGAGGTGAAACCTGAAATAAGCAACACTGTACTTCTCATGAGTGGAAAGGAAATTCTTACAGAGGTTAATAAGGAGGAACCCCAATTCATTTTGGTCAGGAAGCCTAAAATTGTTTTAACCAGTACAAGGGTAGATTATTTACCGGAAGAGGTTCATAAACTGTTGGAAGAGTTTGTTGACATAGTAGTGGAAGAACTACCTCGTTCATTGCCACTGATCAGAAGTGTGAGTCATCATATTGATGTCATACCTGGAGCTAGTTTACCAAACAAAGGAGTGTACAAATTGACGTCGTAGGAGAATGAAGAAGTCAAAAGACAGGTCCAGTATTTAATGGACAAAGGGTTGGTTAGAGAAAGCTTGAGTTTGTGTGGTGTTCCATTAGTTCTCAGTCCGAAGAAAGATGGAGGTTGGAGGATGTGTACTGACTCAAGGGAAATCAACAATATAACCATCAGGTATAGATTTCCATTTCCAAGAATGGATGATTTGATGGATTGCTTGAGTGGGGCCATTTTTTTTTTTAAGATTGATTTGAAAAGTGGATATCACCAGATTCGTATGAGAGAAGGTGATGAATGGAATACAACCTTCAAGACTAGCGAAGGGTTGTATGAATGTCTTGTTATGTCATTTGGCTTAATGAACATGCCAAGTACTTTCATGAGGTTGATGAATGAAGTCCTGAAGGATTTCATCGAAAAATTTGTCATTGTGTATCTTGATGACATACTGATTCTTAGTAAAAAAGAGGCAGAGCATCTAAAACATTTGGCTATAGTGATGAAGAGGCTACAACAAGAGAAGTTGTTGATAAACATGAAGAAATCCTCGTTCATGAAGACAGAGCTCATTTATTTGGGTTTTGTTATTTCTRCAGATAAATTGAGGATGGATCCAGATAAGGTGGAGGTAATTAAGAATTGGCCATCGCCAAAGAGTATACTTGAGTTGAGAAGTTTTCATGGATTGGCTATTTTCTACAGGAAGTTCATCAGGAATTTCAGTGGAATTAGTGCACCGATGATGGACATAGTGAAGAAGAGACACAAGTCTTTTCACTGGACAAAAGAGGCTGAGAAAAGATTCAATTTGTTGAAGAATAAAATCACAGAACAACCAATTCTGGTGTTGCCGGATTTTAAAAAGACATTTCAGGTAAAATTTGATGCAAGTGGATTTGCAATAGGGGAAATATTGAGCCAAGAAGATAGGCCGATAGCGTACTTTAGCAAGAAGAGGAATGAGGCGAAAGTGAAATAATCCACGTATGACAAGGAGTTCTATGTTATTATTCAAGCATTGCAGAAATGGAGACACTATTTGATCCCCAAGGAGTTTGTCTTATACAGTGACAATCATGCTTTGCAATTTGTGACTCAACAGGAGAAGTTGAATCGAAGACATGTTAAATGGGTTGAATACATGCAAAACTTTACTTTTTTAACTAAGCATATTTCTGGAACTGCTAACAAAGTTGTTGATTCTTTGAGCAGGAAATGTTTGTTGTTGCAGGAGTTCAGAGTCAAAACATTGGGTTTTGATGATCTCAGGGACATGTATAGAGATGATCCAGATTTTAAGGAGGTGTATAAAGCAGCTGAGAATTCAATTCTCAGGGACAGAAGCCAGTGGACAGAATACATGATCTAGGAAGGATTACTGTTTAAGGGTAATCAACTTTGTATTCCAAAATGCTCCATGAGGGAGAATTTGCTAAAGGAGAAACATAGTGGAGGATTGGACGGGCATTTTGGTAATGACAAGACGTTCTCAAAGTTAAACGAGTTATATTTTTGGCCATGAATGAGAGAAGACGTCAAAATATTCATGGACAGATGCAAAATTTGTCAGCATTCAAAAGGAAAGAGGCAGAATGCAGGCTTTTATCAACCGTTACCCATACTTGAGAGGTCATGGGATGTAGTTAGCATGGAATTCATATTGGCGCTACCGAGAACACAAAGAGGGTTCGACTTGATCTTTGTAGTGGTGGATAGATTTTATAATATGGCACACTTCATACCATGTCAGAAAACCAGTGACACAACTCACATTGTGAATCTATTTTTCAAAGAAGTCATTCGACTTCATGGCTTACCAAGGAGCATAGTTTCGGATCAAGACACCAAGTTCATGGGACACTTCTGGAGAAACTTATGGAAAAATCTGGGAAAGAACTTGTCATTCAGTTCATCTTATCATTCTCATATGGATGGACAGACAAAAGCTATAAATAGGAGCTTGGGAGACTTACTGAGGAGCTTGGTGACAAAACACAACAGTCACTGGGATAATATTCTGCCACAGGCAGAATTTGTGTATAATGACTCATTAAACAAAAGCATAGGGTAGATTCCATTCTAGATTGTTTACGGGATGTAGCCAAGAGGAGTTTCAGAATTGAGAGACTCAGAACAGAATGAAAATAGGAGTGCTAGTGCAGAGTATTTCACAGAAGCGATGAAGGAACTTTACAACCAAGTGAAGGAGCGATTGCAGAACTCGAGCCAAGAGTATAAGCGCAGAGAAGATCAACATAGGAGACAACTTTAGTTTGAAGTTGGTGATTTGATTTTGGCACATCTGAGAAAGGAAAGGTTCCCGAAGGTGACATATAACAAACTGAAGATGAAGAAGATCGGACCATGTAAGGTCTTGAAGAAATTTGGGGCAAATGCTTATGAAATTGAATTACCCGATGGGATTGGAATTTCTCTGATATTCAATGTCTTAGATTTGTACCCATACAAAGTTGAGGAAACAGAAGCAGGTAGTGAATAACCAGAGGTTCAGTGGACAAAACAGATGCCAGTTGTAGAGAAACCACATATGGAAAGCATACTGGACAAAAGGGTTAGCAAGAAGACCAGGCAAAAGGAATATTTTGAATACTTGGTCAAGTGGAAGGGACATATAGTTGAAGATGCCAGCTGGGAGAATGAAGCAGAGATCCAGAAGCATGGATAGATCATGTGAGAGCTCATGGATAGGAGCCCATGAAAATTTTCAAGCGAGGGAGTATGATGCAGGAGCATCGCCTGCATCAAGTGAGCGTGGGACAACACCAACGCATTTTGGCAGATGATGAATTGTTTGAAATGTTTTGAAGTTTGATACACCAAACATAAATGAAATAGTTAAGAAATGGCATACTTCCATATTGTAAACAGACCTTGAGTGTCCTGCTCTCGTCTGTAGTAGGTGAAGGAATTTATGTTAGTTAATGTAAGTAGGTAGCTTTAAATTCTTATATTAGATAGTTTTAGGAGCCGGAGGGAAAATGGATATAGACACCCTCACTTGTAGCATTGTAACATTAGCAGCATAACCAATCAAGAGAGCATAGAGAAGAAGAAGCAGAAATCTATGTAGAAGAACCCATGTACAGAAGTTCTGAGATTAATATATGAAGCTTGATTCAGACTCATGGTGTTCAAATACTTTCTGCGTATGCATGATTGAATTTTATGCTCATGATTGTTTTACTCTTTCTGTTATACATTTTATTTGATGTGTGAATGTATGATTTCATGTTGAATGTCTGAAATATGAAGAGAGGGAGAGTAAAGAATGAGTTTCAATTGTTTCTCTGTCTGAGCAAGAGTTTTCATGCAAGAAGTGCAGTGAAATTCTCCACAAGGAGTGCGTTGACGGGTTCAGAGTATCAATCTCTGAAAGCTCAGGAGGGATAAAATTGTTCTCATTCTCATAGAAGTGAAAGTTAAGAACAAGAGACATGCAAGGAGTGCGTAGGCCAAGTGAAGTATCAGAGTTACAACCTGAGTGAAATTGTTGAAAGACTATTGTCGCAAGGAGTGCACAGAGTCGAAGAGGTTCAAATACTTGGAAGTATTTGAAGAATTTCCACAGGGAGTGCGCACAGAAGTCTTTTTGAAGACTCGAGTTGTGGAGAAAGATTAGAAGAGATAGAGTCTTCGAAGTTGTCGAAGAGAAGCTTAAGAGGGCTAGTTGCTTGAAGTGTTGTAAGAAGGTGCAACAATGTTGTTTTGCAGGTGGATAAGTTTCGTGAAATATAACTTTGTTCATTTCACGGGAATCGTCAAGGAGAAATTTGATGGTCGGAATTCTCCATGGAGAATTCATGAAGTTTCGAGAGCCGTTGGATCTTGTAGAGGAGCAAGAAGGATTACGGTGAGTGTTTTTCTAAGTGCAATCTCAGGAGAAATCGATCCATAGGATCTGAGCCAACAAGGGATGTTGGATCGCTCGTGTGATCTTATTTCATGGATTCGAGAGTTTAAGGGTCAAAACCCTTGCATCAAGACTTGTGTGGTCATGAAAGGAGAAGCCTCGAAATAGTGAGAGAATCTGAGCCGTCTGTTAGAAGGAGGAAACGTATCGCGAGATCACCCATATGAGGCATTCAGATGTCGGGAGTCAGAGAAGGAAGTCTCTTGACTTCGCGAGTGGTGAAGTCGCGAGAAGATCAAGACTGTCCATTTGAGGAGGACAGGTGGCAGAGATCAAAGGATCTCGTGAATTTGGGGGTTCAGAAGGTGAGAGCCCAAGAGTTGGGTGCTCCAAGTCGCGAGTGGAGAAGTCATGAGGAGTAAAGAAACTCGTTGGATCCAAGTCATTGGAGGACCATTGGATCAGAACCTCATCGCACGTATCATGCATTCGGAGGTTTGGAGGTTGGGAGGACCTCGTCTCGACATCAGAAGTCAGGAAGTGTCGAGAGCCAAGGCACGAGTGTGGACATGTGGTAGAACCTCAAGGTGGGGCCCACACAATTGACAGGTGGACACGCGTCGCTTGGATAAGGGAGTCAATGCTCCATTGACTTCTCATGTCTCAGAGATTCATGATATAGGGGAACAAGAGTTCAACCCTTCAACTCATAAAGTCGCGAGTAGCGAGAACGCGAGGAGAAAAGTCAACATTGCTTCTTGGGGTTTCGCGAAGGGAATGTGCCAACGTTGGACACTTGGACTCATGAAGGTGTGAGTAGTGAGAGGTGATAGAGCTTAGCCTAGCTGGTGGTCGCACAAGGAAAGCGTTGACAGGGGAAGAGCTATACCCATATCGACATTTTGGGTATCGCAAGATTGGAAAGGAAGATTCGGGAGTCTCGACTCTCGAACCCACGAGATTGTGAGCTATGAAAAGTACCTTTTGGGTGAGGCCTTGGTCATAGCATTGTGGCTGATTGGGGATATAGGAGCTCGCGCCTAGTGATGTTCACACAGGGGAGTTCCTGAAAAGAACCTCTGGATCAGAAATTGGAGATTCTAGTAGGGAATCGAAAGAGGCGATTTGGATTAAAGGAGACAAAAAATGATCCTGTGAGCAGATCTCGGCCCGAGGGCCGATAGGTATGCATCAGTTTAACATTAATTCTATTCCAATATTGAATAATTATGAGGCTAACTTGTTGTCTAATGTCTCTTCTAAACTTTTTCCAGTAGAAGGCCTTTCTCCAAACACGTTTTCCATTGAGTTGTTGTTCAAACCATCCATCCCAGACAACATCACCAATTGAAGAGTTTTCGATGATGATCAACAGATCATGAGTTTCCTTCACATGGAAGATACTTTCCAATGTGCAGTTATCGATGAAGGCACCCACGATGAAGACCTCCACAATTTTACGGTAATATTGGACCTAAGATCTCCGGAATCAACATCAGATCTGGTAAATTCTATCCCAAAATCTGTGGTAAGATTAGAAAATCTTTATGATTTGCATGATAAATTTAGAAAATCAGTAAATTGTAAAATGAATAGTTCTTCCTTGACCCATGAAAAAGTGAATCTAGGAACTAAAGATAATCCACAATGCATCAATTTGGGAATGAGATGTTCTGAGCAAGAGAAGTCAACCTTTATTAAGTTGTTTAAGGAATTTAAGGATGTCTTTTCTTAGACATATGATGATCTAAAAACCTTCGATCCTAACATCATACAACACATTATTCCCATGAAACCCCAGACTCAACCTTTTTTTCAACAGAATTTGAGAAAGATGCACCCAAAACTTGAACCAACAGTGAAGAAGGAACTAAACAAACTATTGAATGCTAAGATAATATTCCTGATGAGACATACACAATGGGTCTCTAACCTTGTCCCTGTAAGGAAGAAAAGTGGGGAAATCCGACTATGTGTCGATTTCCAAAATTTAAACGGAGCATCTGATAAAAACAACTACCATGTTCCTCCAATGGAACAGATTCTCCAGCAGGTATCTGGTTATGAAATATTATCACTGCTAGATGGTTTTTCAGGGTATAACAAAGTCCTCATGTCTCCCCCATACCAGCTGAAAACCACCTTCCGTACTCCATGGGGTACCTATGCCTATAGAAAGATGCCCTTTGGGCTTATAAATTCCAGTGTCACTTTCCAGAGAGCTATGGATATCACTTTTTGTGGTCTAATCAATCAATCTGTAGTAGTCTATCTAGATGATGTCACTGTCTTCTCAAAGAATAAATGAGATCATTTATCTCATCTAAGATCTCTTCTACAACGATGTAGTAAGTACGACATCTCTCTAAATCCCAAAAAATATGTCTTTGCAGTGGAACAAGGCAAGTTTCTCAGATTCATATTATCCAATGAAGGGATGATAATTGACCCTGAGAGGAGTCAATTCATTTCAAAACTTCCTCCCCCCTCTTCCAAAAAGTCTATGCAGTCCTTTTTAGTTCAGATAAATTTTGTTAGAAGGTTCATCCCGAGTTTTTTGGAAATGGTTAGGCCATTACAAAACTTAATAAAAAAGGATGTGAAATACCATTGGGGACCTCTAGAAAGTCAATATTTTGACTCAATAAAAAAATCCATAGTGGAGGCTCCATCCCTAGTGAGCCCTGACTTTTTGCAAGATTTCATTCTTTACACATTTACCTCCAATCGATATTATGCCACTGTGCTAACCGAAAAGAATGCTGGAAACATCAAAGTTCCTATTTTCTTTATGAGCTCAGCCTTTAAGGGAGCATATCTTAATTATCCAGCTATAGATCAATAGGCTTACGCTGTTTTAAAGCAGTAAAACATTTTTGATCTTATCTACTGAAATCTAGAACGAAATTCATTGTTCCTTACCTCGCTCTTAGAAATTTGTTAGTACAGAAAGAACTAGGTGAGAAAAGGGAAAACTAAGTCACATCCTTACCAGAATATGACCTCGAGATCACTCCAACACAAATTGTTAGAGGCCAAGGTTTATGTAAATTAGTTGTTGATTCAACTATAGAACAATAGAATCAAACCAATATGTTAATTGAAGATCAGCATAATCAAAATCAAATCTACTGTGTACAAAATCCTACAAGTCCTTGGTATGATGACATCAATTTTTATCTAATACATGAATCGTCTCCCCGTCACCTTCATCCAAAAAAGAGGAGAGCGTTGAGATTAAAACTTGCACCTTTCCAACTAGTGAATGGTATATTTTTTTGCCAAAATTTTGATGGAATCCTTATGCGTTGTTTGGCAGGAGATGAAGCAGATAAAGTCTTATCAGAATTACATGTAGGGGAAGCTAGTGGGAATTTCAGTGGAGACACTACTGCCCACAAAGTATTAAGGGTAGGGTATTACTGACCCACTTTTTTCAAAGATGCCCATGTGTTATGCTACAAATGCGTAATCTATCAAAAGGCTTCTGGATGAGTACAGAAGGAAGCATTCTCATTGCAACCTGTCTCTGTGGATTTCCCTTTTCAGTAATGGGGTCTTGACATTATAGGCCCAATTAACCCCAGCTCCTCGTAGTAGTATAAAAACATCATTACAACGAGAGACTATTTCACCAGATGGTCCGAGGCTGCACCATTAAAAGTGGTAAACACCATTTAGGTAATATCCTTCCTTAATTAAAACATTATCAATCATTTTGGTATTCCTGAATGTCTAGTGTTCAATAATTCTTCCTATTTTTCATCGCTCGACATGAGTGCTTTTTCTTTAGAAAAAGGGATAAAACTAAACTATTCTGCCAGCTATTATCCCCAAGGAAATGGTTTGGTGGAATCGAAAAATAAAAACCTGATCAAGATCATCAAGAGGATGGTTTCCAAAAACCACAAAAACTGGCATAATGCACTATTCAATCCAATCTGAGATGATAGGGTAACTCCGAAAATTGTTGTTGGTAATTTCTCCTTTTTCCTCATTTACGGTGGAGAAGCAATTCTTCTACCACACGTTCTCCTTGAATCTTTGCAGTTATTGCAAAAGGTTCAAGAAGAAGACTGTCCTCCTCTGGAAAGTCAGATTAATGCTTCGCTAAAGTTAGAATGGTTAAGGGCTCAAGAAAAACAAAAACTGGATCAACATCAACTTATTGTCAAAAGTTGGTTTGATTCCAATTCTGCCTCTGACAGGAATTTTGAGGTAGGTGATCTTGTCCTTAAGTGGGACAAACCTCATGAGGGAAAGGTGAACATACTAAGTTCCAAAACCTGTGGTTGGGACCGTTCTTAATTGTTAAAAAACTAGGTACCAGTTCTTTCCACCTGTAGAATTTAGAGGGACAACTAGACACCTTCCCGGTGAATGGCCAAGCTCTCAAAAGGTATTTCACTTGACAACTCTCCGATACACCTTTTGTACATATTTTTCTGTTTTGGTTTCTTTTCTTTCTGTTTCATTTTCTGGTTTGTTTTTATTTTTATTTTATTTTTATTGGCCTTTTTGAGTCAAACATGCTTGTATTACAGTCTAGTTCAGAAAAAGAGAACATAATGCTTCATCTTGAAACAACTATCAAGGACTGTCAGAGAATCAATTACTGTGTTTTTCTAAAAATGTAGGCTAGTTAAAGATGGTATTTTGTTTGAGAGTTTATTTCTCAGTTTCAATTTGCATTTGAGAGTAATCACGACTATCTTTAAAAATCTCTTTACGTTGTCCCTGCTCTCAAGAAAAACAACTCAACGATGACTCCCTGTCCTCGAAAATTAGTTTTATTAATAAACTATTTTTAGATATTGATGAAGATTAGCAAGAAAAAATTAAAGGCCTAGAAAATATTAAGTTGTGTAAGAAGTGGAATTTTCATTGTCACCCCGCTCTGATGAATGTCTTTAATACTATGTCAGATTGTGAATAATTTCTCAAAGAGTTGTGGAAAGTGTTTGTAAACCCTTCGGGACACTAAACATGTCTGCTGGCAGCGGGTAAATTCATGCATGATTCTGAGACAACTTCACCAGGGTAATGAATAGGCCCTCTGGTAGTGAATCGATTTCAGTTTAAAGAAAATTCTCAGAAATAAATCTTGTTTTTTGTCATAAGCATCCTTCATTCTTATTTGAAATTTCTTGGATAGGATACAGACGTTATACTGGGTTAATTGACATCCCTATCGAGGATATAGACGCCTGCTAGTAGTAGTGGCCCTGTCAACAATATTGGAGCCATTAACTTAAACATCATGGCTTCCATTTGTGAAGTTTGTCACTAGACTTCATTCTTTTTAACGAAAGATATATTAAGCTGGACCACGTAATGATTATCAAAGATTCTCAAATAACCTTTCAGTTGTTCTTTGATTTGAAATCATTCATATTTTTCTAACCTGAACTTGTGAGTAATACAGAGATAACTGCTTCTCCCAGCAAGTCGCCATTGTTGGCAGCCCAACATATTTTTAACTTTTTATATCAAATAATAGTCTATGTAGCTGCCTAATTTTTGGTCGTACATTTTTCTGTTTCTCATGAGCGATTTTTGAAACAACTGTTATCACTGAAATTTCGTCCACACATGGAGAAAAGAACTCAGCATCGTCAAACAGTAATGAAGTTATTCATAGCACTGAATTAATTTCATAGCATTCCAAAAAGGTAAAAAACTATACAAAAGTAGTAAAAATTGAAGAGCGCTTTACAGAAGTTGGGTGTGCACGCACATGCGTAGAACAAGAACGCACCATGCGCGCATACACGCACGATGCGCGGTTGTTGGCGCAAAAACCCACACACCTACTAAACGACACATTTATTGAATTGGTCGGCCTCCCAACCACTTATGGATCAACTCCCAAGCCGATTTGACCCTCAAATCTGAGCTGAATCCGCATGGTAGGCTGGTCAAAGACCTAATAAAGCCCTAAAGAGCCTCTTTTCACACTACAAAGGAGTTACACAATAACCCAATGCAATGCTATAAAAATCCATGAAGAAACCTCATTTTCTCAAGGAATTTCATGTAATGTTATGCTACCTAGATTGTTTTAAGGATTCCATCCTTGACAATACCACTTTGGCACCATTTCATTGAGAAATCCACCTCTCCATTGAGTGGGTTTGCAAAGGAGTTCTTTCATCATCATTTTTATTTTTCTTGTTGTAAGGAGAGCAAGTTTGTGAGGGTCCAAGAGCCTTCCTTTGGAGGAAGAAGGGACTCATAGTCCCCTTTCTTCATTGTTCTTTGATTTCATCAATAGATCAGCCTAAAAACATTGGTGATATTGGATTTTTTGTGTTTTTTATATCTATACCCATATGCTTATGATTTTAGTTTGTATTAGTTTAATTCTTGCTTATAGTTTTGTTTTTCTTTCTCTAACTCTTTCCTCTACAGCTGTCATGCTCAAAAAGACCCAACTGGGTATGTAAGCACCTCTTATTTTCTCACCAAGGTGAGGAAAAGGGTGCAAACAGATTGGTGACCATACTGGGGAGAAGGTATCAATTCCTACCTCATTTGGGTTTATTCCGCTCTTCTTTTAGTTTGTTTAACTTGCAGGTGCACAAACCAGCCTCTGCCGACCTGCTAACCAGTCAATTCACAGGAGAATTGAGAGAAATCCATCCAGATTTTCTTTCTCGGTCGTTTGTCATAGGTGCGCGGGTATTTCACCCCACAGACGTGCATCGTGTGTGCATGTTCTTTCATAACATCCTTTATCTACGCGCATGCGCTTTCTGCCTCATTTCTTCTCGCGCGCCTGCACTCTATGCATGCCTGTCTACACTAGGGGCCACGCATTTGAACAAAATTTCACTTTTTAAGTTCTTTGGATGTGGGGAAGTCCATATTCCTTCTTAAATATGATGTCAAAAATACTGTAAAGCCACATTACACTTAGTCCCCTCATCATATAAAGGGGTTAGTCGAGCACACATAGGCACTTAGGAGGATAAAAATCAATTTCCCTTATTTTCTTTTTGCCACATGGATGGCTTGATTTGACTTATAACATAAGTGGAAAATCATATTTAATCACATCTTAACTCACATTTGGGACTCGAGGTTGAAGTAACAATCATTGAGTATGCTCTTCTCTCGTGCCTCCAAGCGATCTTGAGAAACAAAAAAAGATTGTGAAAACAATCTCACCTCCCTTAACAAAAGTTTTAAAACCTATAGGAGAGGACAACGACCCTTTTTGGGACCCCTCTTAGTTTCATTTTTCAAACACATTTTAAACTTGTAAAGGGCCCATACATGCCCACATGCTACAAAGATAGAATTGTGGTTGAAATTTTGCTTTCTTAGATCAAAACACTAGGAGAGTTTAAAAGTTTGTAACGATCCCATACATGCCCATATGTTCAATCTAGGATAGTTTCATGATTTTCTAGATTACCTCACAATAGGGAGTTAAATGATAGTAACAGACCCACATGTCCACATGCTAGCTTCCTAGGGATTTTGAATTCCGCAAGGTCGTACCAAAGACATCTAGATAATTAGGTAATCACACTCTTGTAAGGACCAAGCGAAGTCCACATGCAGCAAGGTGACATCTAATTAACTAAAATTTGGCACACTTTCACTCACACACAAAAGTCACTTCTCACTCACATAGCTTCTTCTCGAAACGTGGAGGTCCAAGTAAGTTTCCTCCAAAGGGATTCCGAAAATACCCCATCTTTTCTTGACAGGACTATCCACTCCCATTGTTAATCAAACGAGGTTGGTTTTTACCCCCAACCTCACAAAAAAACTTCATTTAAAATCTTTCTAAAAACTCACTAAGTTTTCCTCCACAGGAGGTTCCAAAAGAAATCTTTTAGTCTAGGTAGGATTTCGGGGATAGGCATCCAAATAACTCCCCGTTATCTGGTTCTCAAATTTTCAAACATAGAGGTTGTCAAATAGGGAACTTAAAATCCTCTAAGTCAAGTGTTCAAATCACCATAAGGTAGGGAGATACCCATGAAGGGTTGAAGGCCGAGGTCTGGTTGTTCTGTGCATCCCCCCTTGAGGCACCCACCTCTAGGATGGGATCCATCCCGTGACCCATTTCTTAGGCCGAAAATCTAAATTCCGCACTTTGACCGAGGTACCTAGTGACCAAATTTAGGACATCTACCCAGGTAGCAATTGTGGGCTGCAATTGCATCTTGATTGGATTTTGTGTGGCTATTGGGAAATATCGCCAGCTCTTTCGGGATATGCCCCCTCTACCCCTCATTATAACCAATTATTTCATCCTTCACTAGTATCTCTTCTGGTGACTTCAAAACCCACTGTTGAGTACTATTGGAAGGTCCAGTTCTATTTGAGAGGAAGGACGTTACATCTTCTAGGACACAAGCATTTGCTTTCTTTTGATTCCCCCACATGGAAAAAACCCACTTACCCATATATATGCTTCTTTCTCATGTTATATATGATGCACATCTAATTACAGTTTGATTTGGATATATATATTGTGTAAACATTCAATGCAAAGGCTTGTTCGGTTTATATATTTCTCTCACCACTTGTTGCACACATTCACACAACTAGTTTGACATCATAGGGGAACCACAGAACCCCCGTCGTTCATGACTCTTGCTCAACCTCCCTTCTATCTTAGGGGGCTTATCTGTTCGTACTCGCTCATTGATACCTCCTTCACACACTCATGTGAGTGCTACTATCTTAGGATCAACTTTGCTTGGTTCTACATTACTTGGGTCAATTTCCCAAGGTCATCTATTCACTCGCTCTCGTTTACAAGGAAGAGGGGGACCCACTCCCTCTCAAGGAAGGAGCACCAACCCACCTAGTTCACAACACACTATGGCTGGAGCTAACCCTCCCACCCCACTATAGATGCCATATTTGGCCTCTCTCAACATACTGGATCTCACCAAGCTCACCAACGATCCTATATTGCATGACGCCACATGGCCTGCAATGCCAACAAAACTTCCTTCAGACATACCAAAGTTTGAAGGAAAGGTAGGGGATGACCACTCCAACCATGTCATGACCTTTCATATATGGTGTTCTTCCAATATCATTATGGATGATTCCATCAGACTGCGATTATTTCAACGCACACTTAGTAGCCCATCAGCTAAATGGTATGTCGAAGAAAAATCAGGGTCCCATGCGACCTTTGAGTCATTGGCCAAAGCATTCTTGACATTCTTTCAATTACCCATCCTCCATGAAAATGGTCTAGAACTACTATCTAACTTCAAACAAACCTCATCCACACACATTGTTGACCACATTCATGAGTGGCGTAGGCGACGTAGTTTGTGCAAAGCGGAAACCACCAAACGACAATGTCTCGACTGGTTTCTTAGATCACTTGTCTCTCTACTTGGTAAGGATGTATCTTCCACCTTCCCTCAATTCGAAGAGGAAGCCATCAATAAGGCCCAACAGTATGACCTCATCTATGCATAGTCAGGGTACTTATACACGGTACTTCCTGATCTTCCAAAACCTGTGCCATTTGGCCAAGACAAACCTGGGATGTCTCACTCAGCAGACGGACTAATAGGTACCACCACACACCATGGTCCACAACCCCAACCACCACTGATGTATGGAACACCTCAATACCCGCTGACATATGGGGGCACTTCTTATTACCCCCCACCCCCTTATCAACAACCATACCCTATTGCTATACCTCCACCCATCAGTGGACCACCACCAGCACCTCCCATACATCCACCTATTCCCACAAACAGTGGTACTCCCTCAACATCATATTATAGTACTAGTGAAAGAACTATGCCTTCCTATATACCTTATGGATCAGTACCACCAAAAAATCCATACTTCTCGTTTCCTGGTCCTCCACAACCCATGGCTCCCCCACATCCTCATGCGGGGGTAAATTTTGTTCAACCTTCTGCTACTCAACAATACCAAAATTTTGAACAGTTGAATACAGCCAACCCAACTCACCTGTCAAACAATGCCAAGAAGAAAGGATGGAACATGAATAACAACAACACAGGTCAAGGTGGGAATCAATCCCCCCAGCACCAACCCATTGTGGGAAACCAGAACCAAGGGAACCAAAACCCCCAAGGGGGCAATAACAACAAATGCCAAGGATGAAATAATGTTAAAACTATCTTCCCTTGTGCTCTTTTTGGTGAGTTCGGTCATTACACTCACCATTTCCCCCAGATCGTTGATTTCAAATGGTTGAAAGACTCGGGTAGTCTTCCCCATTCCCCTGCACAAACTACCCCTCAATAGGAACCACAACAATACATGCAACAAACCCCTCCCGTCGTGCTACAAAATCCTATTCCACATCAAGGTGTGATAAACACCCAACATGATACACAGAACCCCCCACCTCAGGTGGGCCAATACCACAACCCCAACAATCCAGCAAAGCGTACAATTCTCCTCACCAGTGAGGAAGAAATTCTTCTACAAACGCGTAATCGTCAGTATCATACACCCGCTGAGTCTACTCCCATCTCTCCAGAGACAAACCCTACATCGATGGGACCCCCATTGGTGATCCCTTGCCCGTCCTCTAAACCACCACTACACATCCCTCACATCCCCTTGCGCAGGAATGTTCACAACCCACAGGCTAGGGCATCTCATAACTATAGCTTGGTAGACGACTTAGCACAATCCCCAGTTGCCATGTCAGTCTTGGAAGTCCTCCAAACTTGTCGTATGCAGCGAAAATCTTTACTTTCCACATTGGGGGCAGTTGACCCTGTAGATACTCGACTCATCACCTTTGATCTTTATAGCGGAGAACCTCGTCTTCCCGCCTTGATCGCTTTTCAAATACCAGTGAAAATACGGAACATCACATTTCATCGGTGTATCATCGATGAAGGTGCCTCTACGTGCATCATGTCCAAAACAGTATGGCAGAAACTTGGTTCCCTGGAACTCATACCCTCTGCCATCACATTATGAGCTTATGACGGACGACCATCCTCTCCTGAAGGGCTCTTCCAAAATGTCTGCATTGAACTCGGGGGTAAGACTATCCTCATTGATATCGAAGTTATCAATGCCTCCCTCGATTATAATATCATGTTCGGGCGTAGCTACATGTACTCTATGAAGGCAGTGGCTTCTTCCATCTTTCAGAAAATGATGTTCCCCCACAATGGGAAGATCGTGACCATCGACGAAGTCTCACATTATGAGCCTAACCCATATGCCAACCTCGATAACATTCTTCCTCTCATCCACACCAACCCAGACACATATCCACTCGTTGAGATGGGTCTTGGGATTTTTAAAGATCCATCCTTGTTAGGGATGTACCATGGAGCACCACCACTCCTTCCCCCTAATCAAGTATGCGTCGTCTCATCTAACGAAACTCACACAGAGGATGCTCTTCCTACTCAGGAGGCTTCAGTCATTCCTGATGTCTCAATAGTCGTAGAACCACTCCCGTTGGAGCCTCCTGCACACTCATCGACCTCAACAGTCCACGAATCCACATTCCCTCAAGGGAATAATCTCGTTTGGGAGACACTCCCCCAACCCCTCACCCAAATTCCCTTCTTTTACCCTCCCCCAGGTATTGAAGCTTTTTAGGTAGCCGCAATGTTCACACTACCTAATATGGTGTTATCAATCCCAGTTTGGTATTTACACCCACCAAAGATGGTCCCTCGACCATCCCTTCCCCCACAGGATGGACTTCCCATGACGATTCACGTCCTTACCCCCACTACCCCCATACTCACTAACCCCCCTACTACAGCTGGGGGCAGGAGGAAGAAAAAGGAGCCCACTGCTCCACTTCCTCCACGCATCCCACCACCTTGTGCACTATGTGAGAAAGAGGGCCACCAAACCAACAATTTCCCATCCCTACTTGAATTACAGAATTTAATCCCCCTCAATCAAAATCCCACAACACCCGCCACTACTACTAGTCCCACTACTATCACCAACCCTTCCAATAGTAAAGGGTTGAGGACCAAATATGCTTGTGCTATATTTTTAGAGTATGGCCATTACACCCACCATTGCCCATCACTGCCGCACTTTCGGCAGACATTAGCGGCTGTACACCAGAACTTTCAGAACAACCTCCGCCCCGCTACGTCCTCTTCGAATATCACTAACATTCACTATGTCACCACTTCAGTCAATGAACATATGAGATTCCCTTGCTCTCTCTGTGATTCATTAACTCATTCTACGTACTAGTGTCCTATGATCCTTGCATACAAGCAACGTCAATTGGCCCTGCTTCACCGAACCGCAGAGGTGATAATTGAAATTACTTCGTCACTCGAGGATCTTCATGTCATTCCTCTAGAGCCAGAGGAACTCCCAACGCCTCCATGGTTCTTAAATGAAGTCTCTGAGGATTTACCCCGAAACCCCCCCAAGTCTCCTGCTTATTCCCCTATGGACACTCTCCACCCAACCACCATGGGTACCCCTCAGTACTTCAACATATGGTTCATGTCGATTGAACCCTCACCATCTCCTCACATTGCTCCCTCTGCTTCTTCATCAGGGGGCAACCACGCTGTCACCGATATCACTCCTCACGACCCCTTGTATTCTCGACATTTTCAATGCGACGAGGAAATACTTGAAGAGATAAACTACCTAGACTCACCCTGGGATGCGCTACATCACCGCAAACTCTTGTCTCCACAGGCAACCCTCATGCCTCCTAACCAAAACCCCATTTATGCGGTCGAACCCAAATATTTTATCCCATCCGAGCCTATCGATTGGTTCAACAATCCCATTCCTGCCCCTGATGCTTTTGAAGAAGGTAATATGGCCAACATTTCCCCCACCATCAAAATCGACATTTCCATTAAAAAAGGCATTTTCGAATAAATCATCATTGGAGCTTCTTGCACTCCTCAGGAAATCACCGCATATAAAGCCATCTTCCAGGAATATAGGGATATTTTCACCTGGTCATACACGGAAATGCCTAGCCTTGACCCATCTATTGTCGAGCATCGCATCGACACCTGGCCTGACATCACACCAGTTCGCCAGAAACAATGACCGCTACACCCATCCAAAGCTGCAGCTATCAAAGCCGAAATTGACAAATTATGTACGACCGGGTTTATTTACCCCATCGCTTACACTTCATGGGTTTCCAACCTTGTACCCATCGACAAAAAATAGGGCACTATCCGCGTTTGCACAGACTTTCACGATCTCAATAACGCATGTCCCAAAGAAAACTTTCCAACACCTTTCATCGATCAAATTATCGATGACTACGCTGGCCACGAGGCTCTCTCCTTTATGGACGGATTCTCTGGCTATAACCAAATCCAAATCCACCCAGCCGATCAGTATAAAACCTCATTCATTACCTCGTGGGGTACTTTTGCATATCGTGTCATGCCTTTCGGCTTAAAAAACGTCGGCGCAACCTTCCAGTGGGCGATGACATACGTCTTTCATGATCTGGCTGAAATCATCCTCGTCTACTTGGACGACCTCACAGCTCGATCCAAGAAACACACCCAACATCTCAATGATTTACGAATCATTTTTCAACGGTGTCGTCAGTACAACATTCGCTTGAATTGTCTCAAGTGTGTGTTCTGTGTCACCGCTGGGCACCTCCTTGGTTTCATCGTTTCCCAAAGCGGTATTACCATGGACCCCCTCAAAGTCAAAGCTATCATCGAAATTCCACCTCCTCGAAATTTATGGTAACTTCAGAGTCTTCAGGGCAAAGCTAACTTTCTTCGACACTTTGTCCCAGATTACGCCATACGCGCACATGGTTTCCTTCGCTTACTACATCACGACATCCCCTTTCACTGGGACGACTATGCCCAACAGTCATTTGACGATCTTAAAGTAGCACTTTCAAATGCACCTTTAATTAGTGCACCTGACTATAATCGCGACTACATCCTCTACGTATCAGCATCAACTATATCAGTAGCCGGCGTCCTCGTCCAGCTCGGAGATGACAATCATGAACATGTCATTTACTACGTTAGTAAGAACCTCTCAGGACCACCCTTGAAGTACAAACACGAAGAGAAACTTGGTCTTGCAGTTGTCCTTGTAGTCCAGAAACTGTGCCATTACATTCTGCTTCGCACCACCAAGGTCATCGCAGATTCCAACCCTATGCAATATTTGCTCAGCCGTCGACAAGTTAATGGCAAATTCGCTCGATGGATTTTTATCCTTTAGGAGTACGACCTCGAGTTTTCAACACCTAAGAGTAAGAAGGCCCTTGTCCTCGCCGAACTTGTCATGACCCTGCCCTCTGACGCCACCAGTGCCCCCGTCAACACCGACTTTCCTGACAAACATCTTTTTTACATCGCGTTGGATGATCCTTGGTACAACAACCTCCTCGTCTACCTCCGAACTCAAAAATTCGGTAACCACATTTCACGAGATGATCGTCGACGTATTCGCCATCAGGCCCCCCGCTATCTCTTCATCGGAGACATCCTATACCGGCGGGGTGTAGACACCATTCTTCGTCAGTGCCTGACTATTGACGAGGCCGACAGAGTCTTAAACGAATGCCACAACGGCGCATGTGGGGGCCATATTTTAGGTATATCCACTGCTCAAAAGATTATCCGAGCCGGTTACTTTTTGCCTACCTTGTTTCATGATTGCATTCATGCTGTGAAAAGATGTGAGCAATGTCATCTCTACGCCAACAAAGCCCGAGCTCCCCCCGCTCTTCTTCACCTGGTCATTATCGCGGGCCTTTTTTGTAAATTGGGCAGCGACTTTATGACTTGTAATCCCCCCTCCAACAATGGTCACAAATACATTGTTGAAGCCATTGATTACTTCACCAAATGGGCCGAAGCTATGCCCACTTTCAACAACACCACTGACACTGCAGCGCGTTTTTTCTTTAATCACATCATATCCTGTTTTGGAGTACCACTCCAACTTGTTTCTGACCATGGGAAACACTTCGAGAATGAGATCTTCGTCGAAGTCTCATATCGGTTAGGATTCTCTCATGATTTTGCCTCACCATATTACCCTCAGTCAAACGGACAGGTCAAGGCAGTTAACAAAGTCCTCAAGACCATGTTACAGTGCATGGTTAATAAACATAAAACCAATTGGCATCATATGTTATTTTCTGCACTATGGGCTTATCGAACGGCAATAAAAACCGCTACTGGTTTCACACCATTCCATTTAGTCCATGGGGTTGAGGAAACTCTTCCCATTGAGTGAGAAATACCCACCTTATGCACCGCAATTGAGCTATTACCTGACACTTCTCCAACGGAGCAGCACTTCCTGAACTTGGAGTCACTGGATGAAGATCGTCTATCTTCATTACAGCACAACGAGGTAGATAAAAAACAATCCAAAGCTACCTTTTATCACCATGTCAACCTTCGATCATTCCACGAAGGCGACCTCGTCCTGGCCTATGATATCTCTCATGATACCTTTGGCCACGAAAAATTCGAATCACTTTGGCATGGCCCTTACATCATCCAACATTGCCTCACCAAAGGCACATATATCTTGGCCTCCCCCGAAGGCCTCTCGCTCAAGGAACCCATCAACGGGTTATACCTCAAGAAATTTTATGCTTAGAGATAGTCATTCTACTTTAGGTTATTTTTTCTTTTTAGTGTTTTTAATCTTTTTCCTCCTACCCTCTCGTCTAAACTATCCTTTGTGCTATTGACAAAAGCTTCCTCCACCAGCCTACCACATTGGTTACGCCGATGGCGCCAGCCGTTGGACACAAAATCTCGCTTCGGCTGCTTGGGCTCTCTACACCCCCTCACATGAAATGCTACATTCAAGCGGCATATGTTTGGGTCCAGCAACCAACAACCAAGCTAATTACACTACGGTTATTGGCCTCCTGGCCGATGGCCAACATCATCATATTCATCACCTTAGCGTCTTCCTCGACTCTCAACTAGTCGTTCTCCAGCTCAACAATGTTTACCGTGTACGTGATCCGTGCCTCTTTCGCAAATACCTGCAGGTTAGACTGTTATCTCGACATTTTGATTCCATTAAATTTACACATATTCCAAGACAATTGAATCAAACAACAGATCAACTAGCTAACATGGTGTTAGATTGGCATATATCACATCAAGCTACACATACATAAACAACTCACGAATCCTGTCACAGCATATAGATAGAATAGACATCATCATAATCATCAACAAAAAACACATGTAGACAACATCAGGATCTCAAAAAAGGTCTACTCATATATATATAGATATCAAGGCCCATCAGGCCATCCGGATGTTTACATACAAAAATACATGTGCCCATAGGCCAGCACAACACCTCGGTACAAAAATCGGCTCACCAACCTATATACAACAAAAACATATGCATCATACATCAGTCATGGTGCCTCTATCACACCACCACCTACTCCTCCCTCAGGAGGAGGTGGTGGCCCACCACCACCTGCACCAAGCAGTGGTGGACCACCCGCAGGACCCTCCTGCCCTGGCGGCAGGCATCCACTAGTCATCGTAGCCATCACTGCTGCTCACCGCACTATGGCCTCCCATGGTGGCGGCACCCCCACACACTACTACAGGAAGTTCTCATCCTGGATATGCGTCCACATGCCCTCAGGCACATCCTGCAACACTGTCTCCAGACGACGGTGTATGCCATCAAAATCAACTTCGGCCACCGCCGAAGGAGCGTGGGATGGCCCCGCACCGGGGTCATCAAATAGGCACCTCCTCGCTGCCCTCTTGGGGTCTGTTGGTCGCTCCATGAAATCCTCCCACCAACGTCTCTCTCCTTGTGGCTGTCTCTCCAGCTCTTGATGAGCCGACGCTCTCTGTATCTCCACCTTGCGCCCGCGAGGTGCCACATCTGCACATGCACAAAACTACAAACAACAGATAGTATCAGCATCTATATCAGCTACATATGGACTGACATCTCAAAATATAACATATATCAAAAACATACACAATACTAAATGTACCTCAATGGTCAAACACCTCCCCTAGAGGCAGAACCATTTCCAGGTCACCCCGGAAGTCAACCCCAGCATAGGGGTACCGAAGTACTACCTGCAACATATGTTGCCATATCCGTGCCGCATATACTGAAAAGTAGTGGCCACCTTCGCCACCACCGTGGTGAACCAAAACTGTCGACCACCACCTCAATCGTAGCTCTCGTGCCCCCATCATCTTCAACAGAACCCTCGGGCGCAACATCGACACCCTCTCTAAAAACCATGCCACTAGGATCGACCCAAAAGCAAACTCTCCTGCACCTGTGGACCGACAACGATCCAACTACGCGATCATCCGCGCATGAAGCGTCAGTCCCCACGTGAATTGCTCGTCGGCCACCACTCTCTCTAGCACCAGCAGCTAGCCACCACTAATCCGTTGGGTCGCAAGTGACCCATATACATGAACAATCATTGCCGCTATGCAACGATGAGACAGGGATTCTATAGCACTAATGCTCACCACCATCCCAGATAAGAAGTTCTCACCTGAGCAGTATCGTTGGCTTATCGTAACAAGGGTTGTATCCCTCGGCAGCACAGGCTCTACCGATAGCGGCGTTCCCCGCAAGGGGAGTCCAGTCAAAAAATATACATCCTCCACTGCAGTGAAGGGGATCTTCTCTCCTTGCACGAGGAAGCAGTGCAGCTCCGGACTCCACATATGGAGAAGGAACTATAGTAAATACTCATGTTCCCATATCAACGGGCACTCAAAGAACTTTAGCAACCCACAGGTTTCCAAAGTCGCCTGCACCCCAAGCCCCTCAATCGCCACAGTATCTCACAACTGGGCCTAGTCTCGCTCTCGCCACTGCACTGACATCATCACTACTGGCCACCTGCAACCAACACAGAGTCCTATATTAGCTCAGATAACCATCAACAACATCAAACATACTCATTTTTTACCCTTCAAACCTTGCCTCCTAAGCGTGGTTTTTGCTCCCACAGGTGTGAACACATGCGCACCTATTCAGCACATAGGCGCATATATATGTGTTCCTACACATCGAATAGGTGCACCTCAATGCGCGCCTGTTTTCTTCATAGGCACGCTCTTAAGTGCGCCTGTTGACCATACAGGCATGCACCAGTGCACCCATGCACGTATATTCGGGTGCGCCTTAAATTCCCCTTACCATGCACCCATGCGCGTATATTCGATGTACAGGCACACACGTATGTGTGGCTTTCACCAAATGTCCCACGCATGTGGGCCCACACCTCATAAAAAACCCCCTAAATACCCTGTATGCCCCCCCGTACAAGCCCTGCCCAAAAATTGAAAACCTATTTCTATGCAGGACGATTAGACCACTAACCTGATACTCGCAGAATGACGATAGGATGCCTCGTCCTTCCTGAATCTCCAAATCTCCTCTGAAATATGCTTGTCTAGTCACTATTGCAGCAGGTACAAATGAGGTGGCAATGTGGGCCCTATAGCTATATGTAGGCCTTTTGCCAAACTTCCACTCACCATTCTGGGAGCCCAAGGTGTCCATTTTTCAAACCATCTTCAGCCATGGGATCACCATCCCGCCACCTACATCACTGCTGTCCCTAGGTCACTTTTCATCTCGAGCCCTTGGGGTGCCTTTTTTTCATATCATGGTCAGGTACGCGTGGGCATTGTCACATTTATCTAATACATGCACATCTCTTTGATTCTCTTCAGATATTGTTCACTTTTGGGTATTTGTTTCTCATGTGTGCAGGTACTTGCTCATCATTCATCGACATCATCCCTTCAGGTATATACTGAGCACTGGCATGTAGTCTCTCCCGCTGTATTGCATTTACATTTCCAGTCACACCCTCTGATATTGGCCTTTAGGATCCTCATTCCCAGCTTTGCAGTACCCACGCCTCCATTTGCATTTTCGGTACTATCACCCGGTAGCATTCTTACCCACATGAGTTGTCCCATTCATAGCACCTTTTGGCACTTTTTGACACTCATGCTGTTCTTCATTACCCTTTAGGGATGGGAGTCCCGATAGTCTTTCAAACATGTCGTGAATCAACCACATACTCCTTCTCCTCATTTTGCTAGCATTCCCACATGGACTCCCAGATTATCTCTTTACAGTTCTATTTTTTACCTACACCTCCGCAGTATCATGAACCCTCCACTTCATCCACAATCAATTTGCCCATCTGCAAACCTACCTTCATTTCACCTACCTCATACAGAAACTCACCAATGGGGCCCCCACCCTTCATTAGTCTTCCCAGCACAGTATGCCCTACGTGGGCCACCCATATCACACTGGGGCACCCGTTTCTGTATTTGTACATTTCTCCCCAAACTTATTCATTATTTATTGTACAAACTCCTTTATTTCCAGTCATTACCTTTTCTTTTGTCGTCACCATTGGCGACTTTCTTCCTTTTGGCCACATGCAACCCATGTCACCCTTGGTTGGACCCTTACTTATCATCTACCCTTGCCGGCATCGTCCATATATTTAGAGTACTCCACAGGTCACTTACCTCTACCCTCTGAATTTCTTCACCTTGTCCCGCCTTTGGCACAACTTATCATCGGTCTTGCTGTCCCCCTAACACTCGACCTTGTTACATGGTTGCGGCCACTTTTTATCCCATTCATCCTCCAACCAAGGACAGTATTGAGTCTTCCCACTTCTTGACTTCATCCATGTACCTCTGCCACTTCCTCACCTCATTAGATTCCACGAAGCCCTTTTCTTTTGGGATTCGCATTCCCCTTTTGTCGACATCAACACACTTTTCCATAAGGGAGACAGTATCTTGATTCTCATTCTCCATTCAATAAGAGATCTCGGATGGCACAAGGTGAAACACCATTGCTCCCTACTGTCGTTGGCCCCCATAACATTCGACGTCAACACTTTCTCATGTTATGGTGGGTCTTACTTTGTGATTATTGCAGTTATTTTTATCAGTTTCCAAAGACCTCTGAACTTGGTAGGGCCATCAATGCTCGTATCATCATCAATACTTATTACCATGATCATTGCATATTTATGCAGAGTATGTTCCTTTGCAGAATTGTGTTCTGCCTTTATAATCACCGCTCCTGAGGGTGGTGCAGTTATCTACACCAACGCTTCTGTCATCTTTTTCAGAGTTACATAACACGAGCATGGGGCATGCCCACCTCATTTGTACATAGTTGTATATTTTACGCACCTTATCGAAGGTCGGGTTCTACCGGTTCCTTTCTCCTCCAAAGGATTGCTTTGCACAATCCCACTATTGCTCTATCTTACAACAACATTCTCAGTAGAAGAAACATTGATGGATTTCAGCTATACGTATGCTCCTAACCTCATCCATCAGGGGGCATCTGTTATCACTAAAATTTTGTCTGCACATGGCGACAAGAACTCAACACTGTCAAACAGTAATGAAGTTATTCATGGCACTGAATTAATTTCATAGCATTCCAAAAAAGTCAAAAACTATACAAAAGTAGTAAAAATTGAAGAGTGCTTTACAAAAGTTGGGTGCATGTGAAAATGCACGGAACAGGAACGTACCATGCGAGCATACGCGCATGATGCGTGGTTGTTGGCGCAAAAACCCATGCACCTGCTAAACGACGCATTTATTGAATTGGTCAACCTCCCAACCACTTATGGATCAACTCCCAAGCCGATTTGACCCTCAAATCTGAGCTGAATCCACATGGTAGGCTGGTCAAAGACCTAATAAAGCCCTAAAGAGCCTCTTTTCACA
>JZKD02S2440883.1:459236-476697 GCA_000966675.3 Picea glauca
AATAAATGTTGAATGCTAATTGATGAGTTTTTGTGCAAGAGGGAAGTTTTGGGAAAAAGAGCCCCACACTCATTCACCCCCCCTCTAAGTGTGGTAGGTGTGTCCAACAGTTTATGGTGACTTGAAGCATTTTTTTGGGCTTGTTAGCCATATCTATAATCCATGTTTGTATAAACAAGAATAGACCTTTTTATCTTTTAAAGATTTAGTGTGATCTGGGGTGATTATATTCCCCCTCTATTTTTGTAATCAGTAGATGATTGTATCTTATCACAGAAGCTAAGGTACCTTTCTGAATGCTTTAAAAACTCATTATTTTTTGTAATCAAACATCTTGGCCTGGGGCTGAAGTGGACAACTTATACACAAATTTAGATGGAACATATGTTTACATTTCTTCTTTAGCTATCTGTAAATGTTGTTTTCATCTATGGTTTGTTTATCTTGATAATTCGATAATTGTTAATAGCTTTTGTCTTCACAAATTATTATGTCGTCAAGATAATTTCTTTTAATATAGTCCACATTTTGATGCTTCAGTTATTAAAAAATAGTGATCCCTCGTTCAATTCAAATGATAAGGTTTATATTTAATTTTGTTGAACGATTAAAAGCAGGTTGTTACAGTTAGATTTATCTTATGTGTAATTGCTTGCAATCACAAATATCACAGTGATTATTTGCATCTTGGTTCACTGTAGGTTTATCTCTTGGACAGGCTGGATGGACATTTCATGATCATACAAACATCGGATGCATCCTGATTAACTCATTAATAGGTTAGTTTATCTCTTTTATTGTTTGTTTGTTTTTGAAACCCTTATATGTGGTATGGCTTTGACTGTCTACATATTCATGTTCCATAGTATATTTAGATATTTAATCTTATAGATAAATAAAGATAAAAACCAAAAATAGCTTATTTTTCTTTCTTTATCTACTTTTGTCAAAAGAGACATCTTTTCATGGATTTTCGTGAGTTCAGATTAAAACTCACAACTTGTATATCTTGCACATAAATTAGATAAACAGATCTGTATTGTAAACATTATTTCAAAATAGTTATATAGATATGTATGTGCATATATATACCAAGTAGTTAATTGTTAGTTTACTCTTTTTCTTTATTTTATTTCTTTTAAGACTGTTAGATTGGCCAATGGAGCGACTCATACCAAATGGCTTGGGTAATTTAGAAAACCTCGGACCAGACTCATTCTTCCAATTGATGAACGTTCATTTTCACCTATCAATAGGGCCCTGATGAGATATTGAGAAGATATGTTATGGAATAAGAATGACTGATGATCCTTGCAGAATCTCATGAAGGCATCACAGGAGGACATTATGCAGGGAAGGCAATTGCGTAGAAGTCTCTTACAGTTAGCCTCTAGTGTCCTACCTTACACAAAGATGATAAATACTATTACAGATCCTGCGATGTATGAAAAAGTGTTTGGAAAGCTTCCAAAAGATATGAAATGCCACTAGCACCACAACTGAACCAACAAGCATTTGAGAAATGGGCCATTGATTTTGTGGGACCTATAAACCTGCTAGGAAAGCGAACGAGAGCCAGGTACATGATTACTGCAACAAAATACTTGACTAGATGGGCTGAAGCAAGATAAGTTAAGGATTGTAGTGCATCTATAGTTACGCTCTTCATATTTGATGACATCATATCCAGGTTTGCATGCCCAAATATCCTTATGAGTGATGAAGGCACACATTTCCTAAATAAGACTGTTGAAGCTTTGACTAAGGTATTTGTAGTTCATCATCAGAAGAGCACACTTTACCATCCACAAGCAAATGGGATAGTGGAAGAATTCAACAAGATCTTGGAGATAGCACTAACGAAGATTTGCAGTGTGAATAGGGATGACTGGGATTTAAGAGTACCAGCAATACTTTGTGCCTATAGAACTAATTGTAAAAAATTAACAATGTAGACCCCCTTCAAGTTGGTTTATGGTCTGGAAGTCATTTGTCCAATGAAATACTTGGTGTCGAGCTTAATAATTATTTCCTTTACAGATATGAATCGCACTGGCACTATTCAAGAAATGCTCACACAGTTGGTTGAACTTGAAGAAGATAGATTTATTGCAGGATTCCATCAGAAGTACAGAAGGAAAGAGAGAAGGCTTATCATGACAGGCACATCAAGAAGAAGGAATTCAAGCAAGGTGATCTAGTGATGGTATATGACAGTAAGTTCTTGAGGCATCCTGAAAAGTTCAGAATGCATTGTCTCGAGCCATATGAGATCGCCTATGTTACGGAAGGAGGAGTTGCACAATTGAAAATTTTGAAAAGAGAATGGAAGGATGGATTAGTGAATGGGAGTCGGCTAAATTTGTACTATGACAATCAACTTCCTCACAGATCTAAGTAAAATAATAAGGAAAATGGTCTAGTTACTAGGTGCAATTGAAACTAAGGTACCAGACAGAGAAAAGACAGTCTGCATAGAAAAGAGGAAGGAGGCATAGAGAGAAATGAAAAGGCTGCACTACACAATATGAAGTCGAAGTAAAAAAATATATATTAGAGCTGAAGTGCCTCAGGACGAGTCACAGATGAGTTTTGGGGGCATGTTCTCCCTTGGTTACAAAAGTAAGCGAATAACAAGGAAGAAAAGGAAAAATGTGAACTTCGCAGAAGACATAGTAATTGTTACTGGATCCAAGTGAGAAAAAGAGCAGAAAAGACAAAGAGAAGTCTGAGAAAGAAATGTTTTGGATGAGGATATCAAGGATGATATATTAAAAAGGAAGATGGATCGTGGACAGCTTAGCAAGAGGAAAAATCAATCGTTGGATGCTTTGGAGGACCACGTGATAAGGAAGGAAAGACAGGCTAGAAAATCCATGAAAATGCAAGTCAAGTTGAACTAGGGTTTTAGATATCTAGGGTTTTGACACTTAGGTTTTGGCCTAAAGTTGTCGGTGAGCTATTGTAATGTATAAATAAGAACCTAGACGAGGAAAGAGGGCTAAGTTCTAGATCTAACTTGGTTGTTGACATAAGTGATTATTGTGAGAGAAAGAAGTGCTAAGTGTAAAAGCCTTTTGGTATTGTAAGATATTCAACTGGGTGTGAAGTTCAAGTTCTACAGTAGGGTGTGTAGGAAGGGGAGAGAAAGAGAAGAGAAGAAAGAAGATCTGCTAGCTAAGAGCGCAGACAAGAATTGTATGCTTCGTCATAATATAATATAAATCATAGTTTTGTGGACGTAGCCCTAGGGAGAGGGTGAACCATGTATATCTTGTTTTGTGTGTGATTGATGTTGTGTTCCTTACTCTTTGATATATTGTTATTGTGCTACTTTGTTAGATCTGTTAGATAGATGTGCGAAGTAGATTTAAGATGGCACTTGATACATAAATGCAGCTTATTATGGTAATAGATCCACTTGATATTCCTCTTGGTTGTAGACATCTATGTCCTACAACCCCCTCATAGCTTCTTTAGGTGAGACTTCATCTACTTCGCAAGTGTTGCCGAAAGGGCTAGTAGATAGGGCTTGTCGATGTGCTCTTGAGGCTGAACCCAGGGTCTGCCCCTGTGCCAAAAATAAGTTAACCTAGTGCCCAGAAAAGTGAAATGGGGTAGATGAGAGGGAAGCAAGATGAATAAATGGTGTTATGATGGTAGCGGACGATGAATTTTTAGAAATCCCCCTAGTGGAAAACCAAAAACTATGGACACAGGCTTACTAGTGCATCGTGTCATTCCCCCCAGACATGGTCAAGTGGGAAAGCATAAGATACAAACATTTGTTATAAACAAAAGGAATTGAATGCACATATTCATAGGTTTTGATGATCAAAGTGACACATACCATGATACCCAAACTCATTACCTCATGGAGAAAGAACCATATCTAACACAAGACCAAGTCAATGGTGATGGATGTTGTTGTTGCTGGTAGGGTAGAGGAGTTGAAAGTGAGAAAACATGGGCCCTCTAGGGCCATGATAAAGTCTATCCAGCTCTCGGTACTCCATGTCTAGGACCCGTGGGCCTTGAGACATGATATTCTACTTATCCCTAAAAGTGGGGGATAACAGTACTAAAAGCAATATTGTACTTGTGAAAGATATATTTTCTTGTTTGTTTGTTCTGGGCAGGTACATATTAATACTTCACTACTTCATTGGTTAAAATCCTGGGACTTTTTGATCAGTTTGACTTGTGAGAGGGGACATTTTTATAGACACTCTAACATTTTCCTTCTCAAACCCGTAGGTCACCGGGGACGTCTCCCCTAGGTCATCAACCCTAAATAGAAAGAGCCATCCTATTGAGGTGACAGTGATAGGATAACCTCTATTACACCAATTTGATTTTCCTAAACCTTATCCTTTGGAATAAGTACAAATTATGTGATAATAGAGATGATCCAATCCCTATGTCGTTCACTGATGAAGTGTTAGATAATGTGGGAGGCCATGAGGTATATTCTTTTATAAGTGTATTTTCAGGATACCATCAGATCTGGATTGCCAAGGAAGATCGCCATAAGTCCATGTTTGCAAAATAATTTTGATCCTACCAATATACAGTGATTCCATTTGGTTTGAATAATGCCCCAACCATCTTTTCTAGGGTGGTGGTCGAAGAATTTAAGGAATTTTTGCATAAATGTTTAGAAGCATATTTTGATGATTGGATTGTTTTTAGTTTATTAAAAAATCATATTGAATGTCTAAGTTTAATGTTGAACAAATGTAGGGAGTGTCAAATTTCCTTGAATCTGAAGAAGTGCATCTTCTTTTCACCATTTGGAGTGTTGTTAGGTCATATTGTATGCAAGTAGGTATTGTTGGTAGATCCATCTAAAATTGATATTATAGTTCATTTACCCCCTCCTAATTCATTCAAAGAGTTGTGCACTGTGCTGGGACATACTAGATATTACAGGAAGTTCATTAAAGGATATGCCCAGATTATAGCACCTATGGAGAATCTTTTGAAGAAAGACTATTAGTTTAGTTGGACAAAAGAATGCCACCAGATCTTCAATACACTAAAACAAAAAATGGTTACTGTAGCCATTTTGGTTTTTCGAGATTGGAGCAAGGAATTTCACGTTCATGTCGATGCATCTTCCATTGCATTGGGAGATGTGTTAGAAAAACCTGGTGACAGAGATATTGACCAAAAATTATCTTTTTCTAGCAGGAAGCTATCAACAACTGAGATTAATTACACCACCACTGAGAGAGAAGGATTAGCCATGGTGTATGTGCTACATAAATTTTGCCACTACTTGTTGGGACGACACTTTAAAATGTTTACTTATCACTCCGCGTTGAAATACATAGTCAACAAGCCAGTTTTGGGGGGGAGAATATGCATATGGATTATGCTATTTCAATAATACAGCTTTGATATCGTAGTTAAGACAGGAAGGATGAACAATGGTCATGACCACTTGTCAAGGCTGGAACATGGGGAAGAGTCGACCAGTTTGGAGGTTATATTGTTGGATGAAAAGTTACTGACCATTAAAAATATTGATGACCACTTCACATAGATAGTCTAGTTCCCATCAACAGGAATGGCACCTAGTGAGTATAATTCCCTAGAAGAAACAACTAGTAGTGCACACTGCCGACTTTTCACTTATAGTTGGAAAACTATACAAGATGGGACTTGATGAGGTATTGAGAAGGTGTGTTATAAATGAAGAGAGACCATTGATATTCACAAAATCTCATGAAGGCATCGCATGAGGAAATTACGCAAGGAAAGAAACTGCACAGAAGGTTCTTAGAGCTGGCCTTTGGTGGCCTACCTTACACAAAGATGCCAAAAACTATTACAAAGCCTGCAATGTATGCCAAAGAGTTGGGAAACCATCCAGAAGAAATGAAATTCCATTAGCACCACAACTGACCCTACATGCATTTTAGAAATGGGATATTAACTTCATGGGACCTATAAACTCACCAGGGAAGTGAAGGTACATAATTACAGTGATATAGTACTTGACTAGATGTGTAAGAGAAAGAGCAGTTAAGGATTGTAGTGAAACTACAGCTGCACACTTCATATTTGATGGCATCATAACTGGATTTGGATGCAAAAAGATCCTCATGAGCGATCAAGGCACACATTTCATAAATAAAATAGTTTAAGCCCTAACTGAGGAATTTGCATTCTATCATCAGAAGAGCATGCCTTACTATCCCCAAGAAAATGGGACAGTGGAAGCATTCAACAAGATATTGAAGATAGTGCTAATGAAGATTTGCAGTGTGAACAGGGATGACTGGGACTTAAGAGTACCAACAGTATCGTGGGCCTATAGTACCACTTGCAAGAAACTAACAATGCAGACCCCTTTTAAGTTGGAGTATGGTCTTGAAGCCATTGTCCCAATGGAGTATTTGGTACGAAGCCTAATAATTGATGGCTTTATAGATATGGATGATACTGGCACTATTCGAGAGAGGCTTTCCCAATTGGTTGAACTAGAAGAAGACAAATTTATTCCATCAGTAGGTACAAAAGGAAAGAGAGAAGGCCTATCATGAAAGACACATCAAGAAGAAGGAATTTAAACAAGGTGATCTAGTACTGGCATATGATCTAGTACTAGTTCATCAAACACCTAGGGAATTTCATAACGCAATGGCTTGTACCATATGATATCGCCTATGTTATAGAAGGAAGAGATGTGAAGTTGAAGACTTTGGATGGAGAATGGAAGGAAGGATTAGTGAATGAGAGCCGAATGAAGTTGTACTATGACAACCAGCTGCCTCACAACTCTCAGTAAAAGCATAAGGAAAAGGGTCTAGGTACTAGGTGCAGTTGAAACTGGGTACCTGACACAGAAAAGACAGTCTTCACAGGGAAGGAGAGAAAATAGAGGCACAAGTATATATCTTATATACATGCATGCAAACACTGATATTATGATGGCATAAATAAATTCTCAATTTTGCAAGTATTTTTAGTTCTTCACAGTTCACATGTGATAACCTCATAATTTAAGAACTTAACTTGCAATCTCATTGTTTAATGGCTTCAACCTTCACAACGTTCATTTTTAGTTTCAACACTTTGAGAAAGCTACAAGCACTCAAACACACTTCAACACTTAGCTCATAGGTTTAATAATTAATTTATTAGACTTAATACGACACCATTACCAACCATGTTCGCCATTTAAAATAGGTTCAGAGGAAGGAAACAGAAGGAGCTAGGCTAGGGATGGTCTCATGGCGTGCGACGTCCTTTCCAGGAGTACTCTGATCTTAGGAATGACCTTTGGAGCTAGGGTGGGCCTCGTTTCCTAACTTATTGAGCACCCAAGAGTCACTTGGTAATTGGGGGAAGAAAGTATTGGGTTGACACTTAGACAAGATTAAAATAAATCTCACGTAGCTACCTAATCTAATCCTCGGTCTACAACATTGGCAATTTAATTTCACACTTGTAAGCACACTGATTTCATTATCTTTATTTTACATTCAAGTCATTTTATGTGTTGTGGAATAATTATCTAAGTGGTTACATCTACCATCTGAAACACTTTATTTTTCAAGATTTTCATCTTAATCATTGTTCCTATGTTTGGGGTGTGATCCTTCAAGAAGTTGTGCATCCACCTAGAGGTACTCTTTTGACTGGGTCTTGAGTGATTTTCATCTTTATGCCATTGATAAGTAATCCAATAGAGTAAGATATATTGTGAGCATGCTTAGATTGATGTGTTGATGGTTATTTCATCTTGAGTATCTTTATTTACTTCACATGCAAGCAACTAGTTAGTCATTTTTTGTATATCTTGTATTTTTTGTATCTAGTTTAGCCTTGTTGTAATCTTAGATATTCTTTATTGAAATAATTGTATCTATTCTTTCTGTATAATCTTAGATATTCTTTCTGTATATTTGTGTCTAGTTGTATCTATCTTGTTGAAAAATTTGTAAACTTGTAACTATCTTGTATCGAATCTCCCCTTAACTTAGTTGATCCATTGCCCAATCTTAGGCACTAGTCTTAGTTGTCCTAGGAAACGTCTGATTGTTCATACTTAATTGTTGCACCCTGAATTTTATTTTTAACATCATAGGTTGTATTCCTCCTGATATTTTAATGAATTAAAACCAACTCCTAGAACATTAAACTCTAAATCTCATCTAGTAACTAGGCTCTACCCCCCTTGGCTTCCCTAGGAGTTATCCTAGACGGAAGAGGTTCAAGTCAAAGTGACAGCATGGAATTTGAACCTAGTCATTGTGCCTCTAAGTGAGCAAGAATTAGCTCATGTTTTCAAGTGTGTATAAGGATGGCAACATGTTGTTGAATAGAATGTCTGTAAACTAGATGTTGTTGCAGTCGTTGATGTATGTACTCACAATGGAAAGGCTAAAAGTTAGTAGGATGCACTCGAGAAATGTTATGTAGAGATGGTTTTAGAAGTTGCCAGTGATGTTGACTATGATTGTGATGTTTATAAAGGAGATGATGAAATTGTCACTTGTACTTGAAATATTTCAAAATGGTTTGGAAAGAAGGAAGGCATTTAATGGTCCAACTATAATTCCAATGTCCCTATCCAAAGCACCATGAAGAGTACATATACCAATCAACACCAGGATGAAGTTCAACTCAACGATATGCCCAAGTTTGTCTTAATATTAGAAATCAAACCTACCAACACTCAATTTTCAATGTTTCTTTGTTTTCTATAGAAATCAAACATAGGGTTAAGGAGGATTGCATTAATAAAATATTGAGAATTTGATGATTCTGGGATTCTCAAATGTTCCCTGTTATCCCCCTTTTGTGGATAACTAAGGATATTATGTCTCGAGGACCTCAAGTTGCAGATATGGAGTGTTGAGAGACTACATGACCAACAATACCCTTTTCATGGATGGAAAACCCACTCACCACCACAGATGGTCACATATTTGCAGATGGCATCCACCACACCAGATGGTTTCTGGAAGGCAGTGGGCCTTGCTCCATGAGGTATAATTCAATATTATGGTGAGCATAATTTCAATATTTAGGATAGTTGAGTATGTCATATCTTATATAGTTATAGATTTCATGATATATTCTTGGACATTATTCCTTTTGACTTGCTTCACCTTGGTGGTTGACACTATGTCCTAGTAAGTGGTTTTTCTTGGGGATGGGTTTTCTATAGGAACTCCCTTAAAGAGACATTGTACCATTCCCTACCATACTTACCACTTTCCATCATTATTCCCCTCAATTTCCTTATCTCTTGGGATTTTAGGGTGTATTGACCCAAGAAGGGGTTTTCCCTCATTCTATGGGAAGAAGGGGATGAAGGCCCAGAGGGGTTGATGTTGGGAAAACGATAAAAGCCTTGTATAAAACTTCTAGATGCTTCACCCAGGGATCACCCAAGTAAGCATTGAAATGATTATATTTGAGTAAAGGGGACCCACAATATAATAAAGAACGCTTAAAAGGTTAGTTGAAGGATAGGAGGTCCTATCATGATCCGACCTATCATGTCCATGTGTATCTATTGGTATGACATTGTCATCATATGGTCACCAAACTAGGGAAATGGCTCTAAGTTGCATGGCTAAGAGAAAGGGGATCTCATCACAAGCCAACCTTATCATTTACACTAAGTGTTTGTGGGTGACATTGCCATCATTTGGTCTCCATGCCAGGGCGGTGACCTTCAACCTATGCTTATGCTATATTGAAAGACAAAAAAACAAACAAACATAAAAGGCAATTGATGGGCTTGGAAAAAGTGCATTGCAGATGAAGGTACCACACACCCTCTACAAAGGCACCAATGAATGAGAAATTACAACCCCTTGTATGTCATGATCCCTATTCCCATTGAGTCTTGAACCCAACCACTTCATCCACTTTACATTTATTAGAAAGGGATCTCTTGGAAACTCTCCTTGAACTAGGGAAAGATCTACCCAGTAGGACCCCTCGTCAACCCTCCCATATTCAATCTTGACAAGTCACATAGTGTCTATGAACAGTTAATTGTTTGATATAGTGATCTTTGATGCACATGCTTAGATGGATTACTTATTGATTGAATTCACTTATCATGATGTTATGACTTGAGATCCTTGGAAGGAGTGCTAGTTTGTCTTTGCAAGACCTAGTTAGTGGACAGTTTTGGGAGAACAAGCCTAGCTTGGGCCTCCATGGTGTTGCAAGCCCTCGGGTGGGATGCCAAGGGCCCACATGTCGGATGAGAAAGATCATACTTAGAAGTCCTTGATGATGACTTGGGTGACATATCCCATCCCTTGCTTGCCAAAATATTTTCCCAGGAAGGGAAAAATGTCCTCTTTTTGAGCTTGACATCATGTTTGGGAGGCTAGGGCATCATGGTGAGAATATATGCATTGACACTTGGACATTTTGAGGTTTTTGAGGCTTTGACCATGAAGGAAGACATTTGGATTCTTGATACATGTCTTTGGGAAGCCTTACTACCCTCCTGCATCACCAACGACCTTCTCCTAGTGCCAAAACATCCCCTAAAGGGGTGACGTCCATGTAAATTAGGGTTTTATTTGTGCAAAAATGAAATTTTAAATGAATTGTTTAATATTACTTTGTTAAGGGGGGAAGATTAGGGTTGTTGACTCTATTATCCCCTAGTTTAGGGATAAATAAGGAGATTATGTATTGAGGCCCACAAGTCCTATACATGGTGTACCGAGAGCCAAATCGACTTGAGCATGGCCCTGGAGGGCCCAAATTTTCATTCTTAGATGCCTCCACTTTGTTAGCAGCAACAACATCCATCACCTTGGCCTAGTCCCGTGACTTTGATCCTCAAAACCTTTGAATATGTGAATTTGATTCTTTTTGTCTTTAACGGGTGCTTGGTTCTTATGCCTATCCACTTTACCATATCTGGGGGGAATGACAGGATGCCCTAGTAAGCTTGTGCCCATAGGTTTTGAGTTTCTAGTAGGGGGATTCATGAGAATCCATTGTCCTCTCCTAGCATACTTACCACTTTCCATATTTCTCCCACTCATCCATCCCATTACACTAGTCTGGAAATTGGGTTAGCCAAATATTTAAGGGTTGTACCTTACCTTGTGGGAAGAAAGGGATAAATTCCTAGAGGGTAAAAGTAGTTGGAAAAATATAAAATCCAAGAATGCAACCTTGAGATCTTCGCCCAGGGATCCGCGAGAAAGAAGTAAAAATATTCTGAGAAAGAAAAAAAAAATAATAAAACAAGAGCTAGTTAGAGGATAGGGGGTCTCATCATGAGCCAACCTATTAGGCCCATGGGCATCTAGCAGCATGACACTACTAGCAGTTGGTCACCATGCGAGGGTAGTGGCTCTTGGTGGAATAGAGAAGACAAAGGGGGTCTCATCATGAGCCAACCTTCTCATTTTCATGAAATTCTTGTGGCTAACATTGCCACCATTGGTCACCATGCCAAGGCAATGTCCCCTAGCCAACTTCTTGAAGAAAAAGCAATAAGAAAAATATGAAAGGCATGAATGGGCTTGGAAACATTTACATCCATGACATGTGCAACTCACCCTCTACAGAGGCACCCAGAGGTAAGCCATGCACTTCCCTATTATCACTGCATGCCTTGCCCAAACATCCCTTATCCACTTCACCCACTCATATGGCTTATATTTGATCTCCAGTGAGAATTAGCCCAATAGGATGCCTTGTCACTTCCTCCAAAATTGGCTTGTAGATTAGTATAATGTGTTTGAGCACTTGTTCGAGTAAAAGGGGTTTTATGCACATGTTTAATAAAATTGATGATTAGATGTGATTGACATTTCTATGACCTCTGTGACTTATAAGCCCATGGATGGTGTATCTTTTGATGTGTAGGACCATACCCCAATGGACAGGTACGTTATGGACATGTACACATGGGGAGATGATTAATTCAGATCTCCATTGGGCTGAAATCCCATCAGATGGATGGTGTGACCCCAGCATGGGGCAGAGATAGATTAGAGGGTTTGCACCTGAGAAGAGAAGAATGTTCCATGAGAGGAATCTTGGTAGAGCCTTACCCATGGGGGTTGTGCCATTTCCACCAAGATGATAGCCTTGGAAGTCCTATGACATCACCCATGACACTTATGACATCATCCAACGTTATGGAGGTTTTGGGAGGTAGTTATGTGATAAAGTGGCACGTGTGGCATGTTCCTGAGGCCCAAGAAGGCCAAACGTTTTGGCCCAATAGGTCAACATTTCCTTAAAAGGGGCTAATTTCACCCTAAAAGGGAATGGTGTCTTCATCTTTGCTTGATTTAGGGTTTGAGTTTTACATTTAATGTAAAAACAATATTATTATGTATTTTTGGGCATGCGGGCCTTTTGTGACTTAAAAATAAAATTAAGGTCATTGCTACTGTATAAATAGAGAGCTAAAACTCTCTTTTTCTCACCATCTTTCAGTCACACTTGTGTGAGGTCTGAAATTTGCACCCTTCTAGGGTTTTTGGCTGAAATTTGCTAGTGCGCACTTGTTGAAGGGGGCTCTTTTTGGTGATTTTTGGCATTTTTCTTAGTGGAAGTTTTATAACTAGGGTTTGTCTTGATGAATAATTGGTAAGTGTAAGTGAATTTATACAAATGGTTATAGTGTTTTACTTGCATTTTGTTAATGAAATTTCTATAATAAACCTTAGGAAATAAACAAATGTTGGTGTCCTTATTTTAATTCCCTACTAGATTATGCCAAGGAGACCTTTTTCTATTGGAGACATTGCTAGGGCCTTGCCATTGCAACACCCTATCTTTTGTTCTTCATCCTAGCCAATTTTACTTTGTCATTAAGCTAAAGAAGGAGGAAAACATGTCAAGACCTAGGGTTTGATGGTTGAAGCCTTGGTTTATCAACACTTCACCATCAAATTCCTCTTGTCTTTGGCCATACTATTATCATCTTGTTCCTTCAGTTCTTGCTACTACTTGTTCACTCCATTTTCCCTATGAATGCACTAGTTTAAGACCTCTTGCTTGAGTGTTTTGATCACAATCTACAAACATCCAAACCATTGAGAAATTACTAACACCTTTCTAACCCTAGTTAGATTAACTTGATAGCCCTACTATTGTTTTTATTATTTCAAGTTATAGTGATACTTTGCAACACTTAAATCTTCTAAAAGCAATTGAAAGGATCAATGCATACTTGCTTCTGATGAATGTTGGTGTTATGATATTGATAATTAGTTATTCTTGCTCACTTTGAAGAATTTATTGTTGAATTATCGTATTGTGATTATTGTCATTTATACATGTTTTCTTACTTCATAAATATATTAGTCAATTTCTTATATTGAGAAAGTGTCCAATTATATGAAGTACTAACCAATAAGTGATCTTGCGAAATATAGTTTCTTGTTGCTTCGTTATGGGCAACTACATTTATGGTTATTATTATTTTTATTGGTTGTTTAGCCATACTTTATGATCAATGGTGACTTGTGAGAGGGAAAATTTTACTTATCCTTAAACCTTTTCCCTCTCAAAACCCCAGGTCACTGGGGATGTCTCCCCTGGGCTTACCACTGTATATAGAAAGGGACATCCTATTAAGGTGACAATGATAGGATAGTATCCCATTACATCAGTTTGTCTTCATTTACTTTTCTTTTACATCTAAGTACAAACTGTGTGATAACATTTTGGTGTCATTTCCAGGGAACACTGAGTCAATTCTCCCCAAAGATGACACTTTTCGCTAAGCCTTTCCTCAAGAATATGTATCTTACAATATTACCTAGAAACTCCACTAGGGATGATTCCCTTATTTCTTTGATAATTTCAAGAAAATTATATTGCAACTCCACTGATGACAAAGCCAACTATGACTTCTCAATGGGACCTAGGGAACTTCAAACCTTTATGCATGAGTAAAATCTTGGGATACCCTCGACGAATGCCCCCAAAGTATGAAAAATGGCTCCCTAGATTCATTGGAAGTGTTAGGAAATGGTATGACAACCTCCCTGATGCTAGCATGATAACTATGGAACAATTGGAATAAAAATTTTTCAAAAAATGGGGTATTTAGTTGGAATACAGCTCAGTACTACTAAAAATACTCGAGCATATAAAGCAAACCGAGGATGAAACTATCAGACACTTCCAGGTTATGTTTGAGAACATACTATATCAAATTCATGAAAGTCATCATCTTGAAGACAAGTACATTATCCATCTCTATACCAATGTAATTTTAGAGCATCTAGGTTTTCCCCTCAGTAAAAAGGGCCCAATAACGCTCGATGAAGCTCACAGCATGGCTAAAAGAATCAAGAAAAATATCTCCTTGTCTAAGATAAGACACTTCTTTACCTCAGGCACTTTTAGTGTGGAAAATTTAGTTTTCCTTGAAACCTTTACTGTTGATTTTCAAGAAGAACGGGAACAACATTTTGACCAACAAAACGATAAGGGAAAAGATATTGATGAGGTTTTTCAACCCCACAAGGAAGAGAAAAGAATCACTGAAGACATAGTTGTGGAGCTAGAACCTAAAAAAGATGATGAAGTTTTGACATACTCTCATCTCTCTGATAAATCCATCCAGCCTTTTACCCCTACACAAGAAGAAGAGAATGAGGTTAATCAATTTCCTTTTCAGGATCATGACAATGCCTTGTTTTATGATTTAGAGAAGGAATAAGAAATGGAATCCTTGAACAAAGAAGACCTTCCTTGTTGTACAATTGAAGATGAAGGGGAAACTGAGGATAAAACAATGATGCATGTTGAAGACACCCAAGTCCTCAAAGATCCCGCAGAAGAAGAAACAAACATAGTAAGTGACCCTCATCTCCATGATTTTGATAATTATCTACTTTATGATTTGGGAAATGAGGAGGAGATGGATGAGCCCTAGAATGTTTTGAATCCTTCATGTTATGATACAGATAGTGACAGAGTTAATATCGATGAGTTCATACATGTTGGAAGATGTAAGTGGGATGTGGTTGATTATGGTATGGACCCCATTTATGAAATTGACAATCATTTCCAAGTTTTGTCGTTACAGTTATCATAATAGGTTACTCTTGATTTTGACAAGTGGAAATAAGGAGATGATACAATTATCGATACTTTCCAAACACCCAAGGTTGACCTAGTTTCATACTTTTATGATGTTTTTTGGTCATACCTTGAGGATTTTGATGAGTAATCCTCTAAGAACTTGGATTCATTCCATGAAGAGGATTATCAACCACCATTGTGCTCAGGTCTTAGTTGAATTAAGGACATTGTTTTCCTAAAGAAGGATTCTTGTGACAGCTTTCTCCAGCCACCTTCGATTACTTTACCTTGTTGTGTCATTAAAGGTGTAGTTGGGAAGTATGTCTTTTGTATTGAGTTTCCTATAGGGAAAACCCTAGAGTTCAAGGGTAGTTTGAATACTCCAAGAAAAGGTATGTAGGTCTGTCATCTAAACCTTTTAATCTTCCCTTAAGAATTTGTTGGTCTTCTTATAGATTCTTTTCAATCATTTCCCAGATTTTAGATTATGAGTATGTCCTAGGTATCCAACTTTCAGCCTTCTTAGTCAGTTTTCTGAACCTTTGACTTTTCATGATCCCTTCCTGAAGTGGATTGAGCACTTTCCTCAGAGAATGACTTGGCATGATTTTATCCCTCCCATCGCCCTCCATGATTTGGACTTTATGGTTTCCGATGATATCATACACTCTCTAACCCATGTTATTTTTGTGCTTAAGTTATTGTTATCACTGAAATTTCGTCCGCACATGGCGACAAGAACTCTGCATCATCAAAACAGGACTGGAGTCATTCATGGCACAGGATTAGTTCCACAACATTGCAAAAAGGTCAAAAAACTATACAAATGACCAAAAATTTGAAAGGCGCTTTACATCATCTGGGTGCACGCGTGTATGCATGTAACAACAATGTACAAAAAATGCATATGTGCACAAGGCACGGTTGTTGGGAAAAAAACCCGCGTGCCTGCTAAACGACGCATTTATTGAAATTGGTCAGCCTCCCAACCACTAATGGATCAGATCCCAAGTCGATTTGACACCAAATCCGAGCTCAATCCTCATGGTGGGCTGGTCAAAGACCTAATTGCGCCCTAAAGAGCCCCTTTTCACATTCTAAAGAGGTTACATAATGATCCAATGCTTGGATATAAAAAGCCATGAATGACCACCATTTTCTCAAGGAATTATTCATATTGTTATGCTACTGAGATTGCTAAGGACCCATTCTTTGGCAATAAACATTACAAGCTGCATTTCATAGAGCTATTCACCCCTCTCTTGAGTGGATAATATTGGATTTCTTTCACCCACATTTTCATCTTTTCATTGTAAAGGAGAGCAAGCTTTGAGGACCTCAAGAGCCTTCCATTGGATAAAGAAGGGACCCAAGTCCCCTTTCTTCTTTGTGCCTTTGGATTTCATCAACAGATCATCTTATACATTGGTGATATTGGTCCATTTGTCTCTATTTTCATTTGTTTTATATGCTCATAGTTTTTATTAGTTTTAGTTTAATTCTTGTTAATAGCTTTGTTGTTTTTCTTTCTAACCTTTCCTTTCACAACTGTCATGCCTAGCAGAGCCCAACTGGGCATGTAAGCACTCTTAATTTGCTCACCTAGTGACGAATTGGGTGCAAATAGATTGGCGACCATACTGGGGAGTTGATATCAATTCCTCCCTCATTTGGGTTCATTTTGCTTTCCTTTTGATTTCATTAACTTGCAGGTTCACAAACTGGCATCTGCCGACCTGCTTACCAGTTAATTCACAAGAAATTGGAGAGAAATCCATCTGGATTTTTCTTCTCGGACTTTTGACACAGGCGCGCGGGTATTCCACCCCACAGGCGCGCGTCGAGCATGCATGCGCTTTGTTTTTCAGTTATGTCAGCGCGCAGGCGCCATATGCACCTCTCTCCACACAGGAGGCCGCACATTTGAACTAAAATTTGCATTGTAAGCTCTTGGATATGGAAAAAATCATTTTCCTTCTGTAGAATGATGATATGCATGCTCTAAATACTGCACCACTTAGACCCCTCAACTTATAAAGGGGATAATCAAACAAACATAGGCACTTAGGTGGATAAAAATCATTTTCCCTTATTTGCTTTTTGCCACATGGATGGCTTGCTTTGATTCATAAATCTAAGTTGAACATCAATTCTAATCACATCTAAACTCACATTTTGGGACCAGAAATTGCAAGTAACAATCTTGAGTATGCTCTTCTCTTGCGCCATTAAGCGATCTTGAGAACTAGAAAAGGATTGCGAAAATGATCTCATCTCCCTTAAATTTCAAAGCTTTTAGGAGAGGACAAAGGCTCTTTTGAGACCCCTCTTAGTTTCATTTTTCAAACATATCCTAAATTTGTAATGGGCCCATACATGCCCACATGTCACAAAAGTAGGATAGTTG
>JZKD02S2440883.1:476983-488577 GCA_000966675.3 Picea glauca
CACCCACCTCTTGGACGGGATCTAGCCCGTGACCCATTTCTTAGGCCGAAAATCTAAATGTCGTGCTTGGACCGAGGTACCTAGTGACCAATTTTAGGACATCTACCCAGGTGGTAGTTGTGTGCTGCAATCACACCTTGATTGAATTTTGTGTGGCTATTGGGAGGTATCACCATCTCTTTCGGGATATTGCACCCTCTACCCCTCATTATAACCAATTATTTCATTCTTCACTAGTGTCTCTTCCAGTGACTTCAGACCCCATTGTTGAGAGCTATTGGAAGATCCAGTGCTATTTGAGAGGAAGGACGTTACGTCTTCTAGGACACGAGCATTTGCTTTCTTTTTTTGATTCCCCCACACGGACAAAAACCCTATTACCCACATATATGCTTCCTCATTTATGTATGATGCACATCTGATTACAGTTTGACTTTGATATATATATTGTGTAGACCATCACAGCAAAGACTCTTGGTTCTATTTTTCTCTCACCACTTGTTACACACATTTCACACAATTAGTTTGACATCATAGGGGAACCACAGAACCCCCGTCGTTCACGACGCTTGCTCAACCTTCCTCCTATTTTAGGGGGAGTATCTGGTCATACTCGTTCGTCGGTACCTCCTTCACACACCCATGTGAGTGATACCATATTAGGATCAGCTTTGCTTGGTTCTACCTTACTTGGGTCCAATTCCCAAGGTCACACAGTCACTCGCTCTCCTTTGCATGGAAGCAGGGGACCCACTTCCTCTCAAGGAGGAAGCACCAACCCACCTAGTCCCCATCAAGGGTCAGGTTCACAACACATCATGGTCGGAGCTAACCCTCCACCCCCACTACATATTCCATACTTGGCCTCTCTCAACATTCTGAACCTCACCAAGCTCACCAATGGTCCTATATTGCATGACACCACATGGCCTGCAATGCCAACCAAACTTCCTTCAGACATACCAAGGTTTGAAGGGAAGGCAGGGGATGACCCCGCAAATCATGTCATGACCTTTCATCTATGGTGTTCTTCCAATATCATCATGGAAGACTCCATCAGACTGTGTCTTTTTCAATGCACACTCACTGGCCCATCAGCCAAATGGTATGTCGAAGAAAAATATGGGTCCCACACGACCTTTGAATCCTTGGCCAAAGCCTTCGTAACTTTCTTCCAATTACCCATCCAACATGACAATGGTCTAGAACTACTATCTAATTTCAAACAGTCCTCAGCCACCCACATTGTTGACCACATTCATGAGTGGCGTAAGCGACGTAGTTTGTGTAAAGCAGAAACCACCAAGCAGCAATGCCTTGACTGGTTTCTTAGATCACTTGTCTCTCTCCTCGGGAAGGATGTCGCTTCTACCTTCCCTAAATCTGAAGAATAAGCCATCAGTAAAGCCTAGCAATATGACCTCATCTACGCATAGTTAGGATACTTATACACGGTACTTCCTGACCTTCCGAAACTTGTGCCATTTGGCCAGGACAAACCTGGTATGTCTCACTCAGCAGACGGACTAATAGGTGCCACCACACACCATAGTCCACAACCCCAACCACCACCGATGTATGGAACGCCTCAGTACCCACCAACATATGGGGGCACTTCTTACTACCCCCCACTTCCTTATCAACATCCATACCCTGTTGCTATACCTCCACCCATTAGTGGACCACCACCGGCACCTCCCATACATCCACCTCTTCCCACAATCAGTGGTCCCCCCTCAACATCAGCTTATAGTACTAGTGAAAGAAAGATCCATTCCTATGTACCCTATGGATCGGTACCACCAAAAAATCCATACTTTCCCTTTCCTGGTCCTCCACAACCCATGGCTCCCCCACATCCTCATGTGGGGGTAAACTTTGTTCAACCCTCTGCTGCTCAACAATACCAAAATTTTGAACAATTGAACACAGCCAACCCAACTCACCCTTCAAACGATGCCAAGAAGAAAGGAAGGAACAGGAATAATAACAATCCTGGTCAAGGCGGGAATCAACCAACACAGTACCCACCCACCAGGGGCAACCCAAACCAAGGGAACCAAAACCCCCAGGGGGGCAATAACAACAAACTCCAAGGGTGGAATACTGTTAAAACAATTCACCCTTGTGCTCTTTGTGGCGTGTACGGTCATTACACTCACCATTTCCCCCAGATCACTGATTTCAAGATGTTGAAAGACTCTGGGAGCCTTCCCCCCTCCCCAGCGCAACCTGCGCCACAGCAGGCACAACAACAATATGCGCAACAACCCCCTCCTGTCGTGCTACAAAATCCTATCCCACATCAAGGTGTCATAAACACCCATCAGGAAACACAGCATCCCCCACCTCAGGTGGGCCAATACCATAATCCCAATAATCCAACAGAGTGAACAATTCTCCTCACCAGTGAGGAAGAAATTATTTTTCAAAAACGCAATCGTCAGTATCCTACAACAACTGAGTCTACTCCCATCTCTTCAGAGACAAACCTGACACCGACAGGACCTCCGTTGGTGATCCCCCGCCCTACCACTGAACCACCACTACGCATCCCTCGCATCCCCTTGCGCAGGAATATTCACAACCCACAGGCTAGGGAAGAACATAACTACAGCTTGGTAGATGACTTAGCGCAATCCCCGGCTGCCATGTCAGTTCTGGAAGTCCTCCAGACTTGTCCAATGCAACAGAAATCATTACTTTCTGCCTTAGGGGCAGTCGACCCTGCCGATACTAGACTCATCACTTTTGACCTTGATAGCTGCGAACCGTGTCTTCCCGCCACAGTTGTTATTCAAATACCAGTCAAAATACAGAACATCACCATCCATCGGTGTATCATCGATGAAGGGGCATCTACTTGAATCATGTCCAAAACAGTATGGCAGAAACTTAGTTCCCTGGACCTCTTACTCTCTGCCATCACATTGCGAGATTATGACGGGAGACCATCGTCCCCCGAAGGGCTCTTCCAAAATGTCCCCGTAGAACTCAGGGGAAAAACCATTCTCATTGACATTGAAGTTATCGATGCTCAACTCGATTACAATATCTTGTTTGGCCATACCTACATGTATGCTATGAAGGTAGTAGCGTCATTGTCTTTAGGACAATCATGTTCCCTCACAATGGGAAGATTGTGACCATTGACCAAGTCTCGCATTATGAGCCTAACCCATCTGCCAATCTCGATAACATTCTTCCTCTTATTCACACCAACAAATACATATATCCACTCATCGAGATAGGTCCTGGGATTTTCAAAGATCCATCCTTGTTAGGGACGTACCATGGAGCACCACCACTCCTTCACCCTAGCCAAGTGTGCGTCGTTTCCTCTAAGGAAACCCTCTAGGAGGATGCTCATCCTCCTCAGGAGGATTTTTTCATTCCTGACGTCTCAACAGTCGCAGCACCACTCCCACAGGAGCCTCCTGCGCATTCGTCGACACCCACAGTCCACGAATCCACACCCCCTCAAGGGCCTAATCCCATTTGGGAGACAGTTCCCCGACCCCTCACTCAAATTCCCTTCTTTTACCCTCCACCAGGTATAGAAGCTTTCCAGGTAGCCGCAACGCTCAAACTACCCAATATGGTGTTAGCAATCCCAGTGTGGTACTTACATCCACCTAAGATGGTCCCTCGCCCACAGGCAGGACTCCCCATGACGATTCATGTTCTTACTCCCAATGCCCCCACTACCCCCATACTCCCTACTCCCCCTGCTACAGCCGGGGGCAGGAGAACGAAGAAGGAGCCCACAACTCCACTTCCTCTGCATACCTCACCACCTTGTGCATTGTATGACAAAGAGGGTCACCAAACCAACAACTGCCCATCACTACCGAAATTATGGAGTTTGATTCCCCCCAATCCAACCCCTTCACCACCCATTACTACTGCTACCAATCAACCTTCCAATGGTAAAGGGTTGAAGACCAAGTTCTCATGTGCCATTTGTTCTGAGTATGGCCATTACACCCATCATTGTCCGGCACTACCTCGTTTTCGACAGGTGTTAGCTATCGTAAGCCGAGACTTTCAGAACAACCCACGCCCTGCCACGTCATCCACAACACCTATCACTGACATTCGCTATGTCACTTCTTCAGTCAATGAACACATGAGATGCCCTTGCTCTCTTTGCGATTCATTGGCTCATTTTACATACCAATGTCCGATGATCATCGAATATCAGCAACGTCAGTTAGCCCTGCTTCACCAGTCCACAGAGGCAATCATTGACATATCTTCACCATTTTAGGATCTCCATATCATCTCTCCCTAGCCCGAGGCACTCCCTACGCCTCCATGGTTCTTAGATGACATGTCTGAGGATTTACCCCGTAACCCAACCAACTCTCCTGCTCATTCCTCTACGAAGCCCCATCATCCCACCACTACGGGTACCCCTCAGTACCTCAATATATGGTTTATGTCGAGTGAACCCTCACCATCCCCTGGAAATACCCCCTCTAACTCTCCAGCAGGGTGCAATCACACTGTCACTGAGATCACTCCTCACGATCCATTATATTCCCTTTGTTTCCAATGCGACGAAGAAATACTGGAAGAGATACAACGCCCAGACTCTCCCTGGGAAGCACTACATCATCGTGCACTCTTCCTTCTGTAGGAAGCCCTCATGCCTCCTAGCCACAACCCCATTTACGCGGTCAAAACCAAAGATTTTATCCCATCAGGGCCTATCGATTGGTTCAAGAATCCTGTTCCTGCACCTGATGCTTTTGAAGAAAGTAATTTGGCTAACATTTCCCCCACGATCAAAATCAACATTTCCATTAAACCGGGCATCGTCGAAGAAATCATCATTGGAGCTGGTTGCACTCCTCAGGAAATTATCGCATATAAATCCCTCTTCCAGGAATATAGGGATATCTTCGCCTGGTCATACACAGAGATGCCTGGCCTCGACCCCTCTATTTTCGAACATCGCATTGACACCTGGCCTGACATCACACCAGTTCGCTAGAAACAGCGACCGCTACACCCATCCAAGGCCGCAGCTATCAAAGCTGAAATTGACAAATTGCATACGGCTGGATTCATTTACCCCATCACTTACACTTCATGGGTTTCCAACCCTATACCCGTCGACAAAAAATAGGGCACCATTCGTGTTTGCACTGACTTTCATGATCTCAATAACACATGTCCTAAGGACAACTTCCCAACGCCTTTCATCGATCAGATTATCGACGACTGTGCTGGCCACGAGGCTCTCTCCTTTATGGACGAATTTTCTGGCTATAACCAAATTCAAATCCACCCAGCCGATCAATACAAAACCACATTCATTACCCCGTGGGGTACATTTGCATATCGTGTCATGCCCTTTGGCCTCAAAAATGTCGGCGCAACATTCCAGCGGGCCATGACATACATCTTTCATGATCTGGCTGCAATCATCCTCGCCTACTTGGACGACCTCACCGCTCGATCCAAGAAGCGTACCCAACACCTCGATGATTTACGAGTCATATTTCAACGGTGTCGTCAGTACAACATCCGCTTAAATCCTCTCAAGTGTGTGTTTTGCGTCACCGTAAGGGTGCCTCCTCGGTTTCATTGTTTCCCAAAGCGATATCACCGTAGACCCCCTCAAAGTCCAAGCCATCACCGAAATTCCACCTCCTCAAAATTTGTGCCAACTACAGAGTCTTCAGGGCAAAGCCAACTTTCTGAGACACTTTGTTCCTGATTACGCTATACGCGCACATGGTTTCCTTCGCTTACTGCGTCACGACATCCCTTTTCATTGGGACAACTATGCCCAACAGTCATTTGATGATCTCAAAGCAACGCTTTCCAATGCACCTTTGATTAGTGCACCTGACTACAATCGCGACTACATCCTCTACGTATCAGCATCAGCTGTATCAGTAGCCAGCATCCTCGTCTAGCCCAGAGATGACAATCGTGAACACGTCATTTACTACGTCAGTAAGAACCTCTCAGGACCACCCTTGAAGTACAAACACGAAGAGAAACTAGCTCTTGCAGTTATCCTCGCAGTCCAGAAACTGCGTCACTACATTCTACTTCGCACCACCAAGGTCGTCGCAGATTCCAACCCTAGCAATATCTGCTCAGCCATCGCCAAGTTAACGTCAAATTTGCTCTATGGATCATTATCCTTCAGGAGTACGACCTTGAATTTTAAACACCAAAGAGTAAGAATGCTCTCGTTCTCTCTGAACTTGTCACGGCCCTTCCCTCTGACACATCTAGTGCCCCCGTCAATACTGACTTTCCTGACGAACATCTCTTTTACATCGCTTCATATGATTCTTGGTATGGAGACCTCCTCGTCTACCTACGAACTCAAAAGTTCGGCAACCACCTATCACGAGATGATTGTCGACACATTCGCCATCAAGCCCCCCGCTATCTCCTCATCGGTGACATCTTATATCGATGGGGCGTCGACACCATTCTTCGACGTTGCCTGACTATTGACGAGGCTGACAGAGTCTTAAATGATTGCCACAGGGGCGCCTGTGGGGGCCATCTTTCGGGCATTGCCACAGCTCAAAATATCATTCGGGCATGTTACTTTTGGCCTACTCTATTTCATGATTGCATCCATTCCGTGAAATGATGTGAGCAATGTCATCTCTATGCCAACAAAGCCCGCGCTCCCCCGGCTCTTCTTCACCCAGTCATCACTGCAGGCCCCTTTTGTAAATGGGGCATTGAATTTATGACTTGTAATACCCCCTCCAGCAATGGTCACAAATACATTGTGGTCGTTGTCGATTACTTCACCAAATGGGCCGAAGCTATGCCCACCTTCAACAACACTGCTGACACAACAATGCATTTTTTCTTCAACCACGTCATATCTCGGTTCGGAGTACCACTCCAACTAGTTTCCGACCATGGGAAACATTTTGAGAATGAGATCTTCGTCGAACTCTCATCTCGGTTAGGCTTCTCTCACGAGTTTGCCTCACCATACTATCTTCAGTCAAACGGACAGGTCGAGGCAGTCAACAAAGTCCTCAAGACCATGTTACAGCGCACGGTTAATAAACATAAAACCAATTGGAATCATATGTTATTTTCTACACTATGGGCTTATCGAACAGCATTGAAAACCGCCACAGGTTTCACACCATTTCATTTAGTCCATGGGATCGAGGCAACTCTTCCCATCGAGTGCGAAATTCCCACCCTTCGCACCGCAATTGAGCTTTTACCTGACACTGCTCCAATGGAGCAGCGCTTGCTGAACTTGGAGTCTCTGGATGAGGATCGTCGATCCTCATTACAGAACAATGAGGCAGCTAAAAAACGATCCAAGGCTACCTTCGATCACCATGTCAACCTTCGGTCATTCCGCGAAGGCGAACTTGTCCTTGTCTATGATATCGCTCATGATACCTTTGGCCAGGGAAAATTTCTAATCACTTTGGCATGGCCCTTACATCATCCAACATTGCCTCACCAAAGGCGCATATATCCTGGCCTCCCCCGAAGGCCTCGCACTCAAAGAACCCGTCAATGGGTTATACCTCAAGAAATTTTATGCTTAAACATAGTCATGCTACTTTAGGTTATTTTGTCTTTTTTTTAGAGTTTTTAATCTTTTTTATCCCTCATCTAAACTATCCTTTGTGATGTTGACAGTTGCCTCTTCCACCAACTTACCACATGGGTTACGCTGACGGCACCTTCCGTTGGACACAAAATCTCGCTTCGGCTGCTTGGGCTCTCTACACCCCTTCACATGAAATGATACATTCCAGCGGCATCTGTTTAGGACCAGCAACCAATAACCAAGCCGAATACACTGCTGTCATTGGCCTCTTGACTGACGCCCAACATCACCATATTCGTCACCTTAGTGTTTTCCTCGACTCTTAGCTAGTCGTTCTTCAACTCAACAATGTATACCGTGTACGTGATCCGTGCCCCTTTCGCAAATAACTGCAGGTTAGATTATTATCTTGACATTTTGATTCTATTACATTTACACATATTCCAAGAGAATTGAATCAAACAACAGATGAAATAGCTAACATGGTGTTAGATTGGCATATATCACATCAAGCTACACATACATAAACATATCATACATCCTGTCACATCATATAGATAGAATCAACATCATCATCATCAAACATAAAACACATGTGAACACAACATTTGGATCTCAAAAAACATGTATACTCATATATATATATATATATATGTGTAGGCCTCTCAGGCCATCCAAGTGTTTACATACAACAAAAATACATTTGCCCGCAGGCCTGTGCCACATATCGATACAAAAAATGGCTCACCATCCTATATAATCAAAAAAGGTCTACAGATATACATCAAGGTGCCTCTATCACACCCCCAGCTGCCCCTCCCTCAGGAGGAGGTGGTGGCCCACCCCTACCTGCCCCAGGCGGTGGTGGTGGCGCACCTGCAGGACCCTCCTGCCCCGGCGGCAGGCTTCCACTAGTCATGGCGGCGAGCACAGCTGCTCGTCGCATGATCGAACGCCATGGTGGTGGTAACCTGATGAACTGGTCCAGGAACGCCTCGTCCTGGATACAGATCCACATGCCCTCAGGCACGTCCCGAAACACCGTCTCAAATCGACGGAGTATATCATCCAACTCCCCTCTGGCTGCCGCCGGAGGAGCATGAGACGGCCCTGCACCAGGGTCATCAAATCGGTGCCTCCTCACCGGTCTCCCAGGCTCTGCTGGTGCCCCCGCAGCCTCATCCCATGGCCGCCTCTCTCCACGCGGAGGTTTCCCCTCTCGCTGCACCGGCGGTCTATATAAATCCACCTCACGCCCGCGAGGTGCCAAATCTGCACATGCACCAAACAAACAACAACAAATCATATCAGTGTCTATACATCATATATATAACCTGGTATAGAAAAATCACAGCATAAAATCAAAACATATAAATACACAATATGCCTTTGTTATCAAAAACCTCCCTAGGCGGCAACACCATGTCCGGGTCCCCCCGGAAGTCTACCCCAGCATAAGGGAACTGGAGTATAACCTGCGGCATCTGTCGCCATATCTGCGCTGCCTGCACATTAAAGTAGTGCCCGCCTTCGCCACCACCATGGCGAACCAAAATTTGTGACCACTGCCTCAAGCGCGGCTCTCGTACCCCTGGTGCCTCCAATAGCACCCTCGAGCGCAGCATCGACACCCTCTCCAAGAAAAAGGCTACCAGGATGGAGCCAAATGCAAACTCCCCGGCGCCTCTAGACCGACAATGGTCCAGCTGCGCGATCATCTATGCATGTAGGGTCAAACCCCAGGCGAACTGCTCACGGCCCACCACCACCCTCTCCATCAAAATCAGCTCACCACCACTAATCTGGTGGGGCGCTCGGGACCCATACACATGAACTATCATCGCTTCTATGCAGCGATGAAGTAGGGCATCAATCCCACTGATGCTCACTGACATCCCGGTCATGTAATGCTCGCCTGAGCAGTATCACTCGGCGACAGTGCACAGATGAGTGTCCCTCGGCAACACAGGCACTGTCGGCAATGATGTTCCCCGAAAGGGGAGCCCAGTCAAGAAGTAAATATCCTCCACCGCAGTGAAGGGGATCTGCTCTCCTCGCACGAGGAAGCAGTGTTGCTCGGGGCTCCACATATCGAGCAGGAACTGGAGCAAATGCTCCTGGGCCTGTACCAAAGGGCACTCAAAAAACTTTAGCAACCCACTGGCTGCTAAAGACGCTCGAACTGCAGGCCTCGCGTCGGCCACAGCATCTCGCAGCTGTGACCAGTCCTTCTCATGCAACTGTACATCCATGATCCCTGCTCGCCAGCTGCACACAACCCAGAGTCCTATATTAGCTTAGGCAATCATCCAATAAATCAAATAAGCTAATTTTTTCACCCTGAAACCTTGCCTTAAAGGCACGGTTTTACCACTCACAGGCGCACACACATGCGTGCCTGTTCACTATACAGGAGCGCATGCATGTGCACCTTTTTTTCCCATAGGAGCGCTCGTAAGCGCGCCTGTTCACAATATAGGCGCGCTCTAGAGAACGCCTGTCCAACCCACAGGCGCGCTCGGGAGCGGACCTGTTCACCCCACAGGCGCACACTCATGCGCGCCTGTCTACCCCACAGGCGCGCCCGTAGGGCGCACCTTAATTTCCTTCTCACACGCACACATGCGTGCTTCTTCATTGTACAAGCGCGCACTCATGCGTGCCTTCCACTGAGTCGCACGTGCATGTGGGCCCATCCTCTACCCAAAAACCCCCTAAAACTCCCGTACGACCCCCCGTACATATCCTGCCCAAAAGTTGGAAACCTATAGCTATGCAGGATGTTCAGACCACTAACCTAAAACTTGCACGCCGTGAATCGGATACCTCGTGCTCTCAGAACCACTCAATCTCCTTTGAATCTGCTCGGAAACTCACTGTCGCAGAAGGTACAAATGAGGTGGCAATGTGGGCCCTACAACTATATATAGGCCTTTTTCCAAACTTCCAATCACCATTCTGGGAGCCCACGACGTTCGTTTTTTGAACCATCTTCAGCCATGGGATCAGCGTCCTGCCACCTACATCATGGCTGCCCCTGGGCCACTTTTTACCCTGAGCCCCCAGGGCACCTTTTTTTTTCACATCATGGCCAGGTACGCACGTGCATTGTCACATTTATCTAATACATGTTCATATTTGTTATTATCTTCAGATATTGTTCACTTTGGGTATTTGGTTGTTCTGTGTGTAGGTACTTGGTCATCATCTCCCCACATCATTCCTTCAGGTATATACTCAGCACTGGCATATAGTCTCTCCCGCTGTATTGCATTTACATTTCCAGTCACACCCTATGAGATTGGCCTTTAGGATACCCATTCCCGGCTCTGCAGTACTCACACCTCCAGTTGCATCTTCAGTACTGTCACCCGGTAGCATTCTCACCTACATGAGTTGTCCCATTTATCGCACCTTTTGGCACTTTTGACACTCATGTTGTTCTTCATCACCCTTTAGGGATGGGAGACCCGGTAGTCTTTCATCATGTTGTAGATCAACCACATACTTCTTCTTCTTCTCATTTTGCTAGCTTCCCATAGGGACTCCCAACTCGTCGCTTTATGGTTATGTTCCTTTTTTACCTGCACCTCCGCAGGATCATGAACCCACCATTTCACCCACCATCAGTTTGCCCATCTACGAACCTATCTTCATCTCACCTACCTCATATAGAAACTTTCCCATGGGGCCCCCACCCTTCCCTAGTTTTCCCATAAATTTCTGCCCTCCCTGGGGCACTCATTTCACACTGGGGCACCCATTTCTGTATTTGTACATCTTTCCCAAATTTATTCATTCTTTATTGTACAAAACCCTTTATTTTCCATTATTTACTTTTGTTGTCACTGTTGGTGACCTGCTTTCCTTTTGGCCACCCGCAACCCATGTCACCCTTGGTTGGAGCACTACTTCTCATTTACCCTCACCGGCATCGTCTATATCTTCAGAGTACTACCCAGATCACTTACCTATACCCTCTGAATTTGTTCACCTTGTCCCACCTCTGGCACAACTTATCCTC
>JZKD02S2440883.1:508186-530030 GCA_000966675.3 Picea glauca
TACTTTTCCCGTCCCACATACATGGATCTCATACATGATATTTGATTTATGTTTTTATCTCTAACCCTATAATAGATCAGTAGCATGCATGTATAGTATTGTTTGATTGCAGGAATCTTTTTGGAAGGAGCAGCAGCGGCAAAAGGACAAGAAAGTCAACGGAGGATCTACTTCAGCCATCCGAAAAAAAAAGTTGGTTTATTCTTCTCTTGTGTGCATGTGAAGAAAGAGGTTTCAGATTTGGGTAGAAGGTCAAAAGATAGTCTTAAGGGTCATTTTCTGCGTATAAGTTTAGAGCCCTAGCTTATTAGTCCGTAGGGTAGAAATACCCAACAACACTGACAGTGTAAGGGGGAGTGTCGGCGCTCTGAGATAGTGTAAGGGGGAGCGCTCCCCTCCAAAAACTCAATTTTTGAGGTGCTTTCAGATGGCAAAAGGTTTGCAAGCCTGATCACTCATTTCTCCTCTTCCAAATCAAATGTTTGAGGTGTTTCAAGTGTCCTTATCATGTCGTTATAGGCACGACATAGGCATCATGGCAGTATGCTTTATTTGATGTTTTGTGACACTTGTGACCTTGTGAGCAAAATGCGACACTTGTGACCTTTGTAATGATGACACTTGCGACACTATCAAAGTGAGTAATTTTGATGTGTAACAGTGGCTAAGTATTGATTAGAAATTTTTGTGTCGTAGATGTGGTTCCATGACGGCTAGAGGGCTTCCCTCGACATCGACGAAGGAACTGGGGAGATGAAGCAGTGGGAGGAGAGGCCGAGAGGGTGTTACAAAATGTGCAGGGAAACTTGTCATGTCTGCCGCACATGATACCCATGGTTTAGGTAGAGGATATGCCTGAAGCCATGCAGGGACAGGTGGTTTGTGTACCTCGGGCATGGGTACAACTCTTTCGCCGTCTTGAAAATGCCGTGGTTTTCTACCATAACACATATCCGGTGCCACAAGCGTATATGTTGTGGGATATTATGATATTGGTTGTATACATATATGAGGGTGTTAGCCCCATTTTGTATTATAAACACCATATTTTTTTAAATATATAAAAGGGATCTTCGACATTACTTATATTTTTCAATGTGTACATTGATTAGATGTTTTGTTTGATTTTAAATATGTGACAACAGATACATAATTAGAACTTCTAGGAATATGATAATATGTAATAAAATCAAAATGTCGTTCTAAAATATGTGCCTGTAGGAATTGTTGGAGTAAATAAGGATTACACATGTGGTAATGGTCGTTCGGTAACAGTCATTCAATTGACACACTACTAACTAGGAATCCAGGTGAACTTCTAATGTATGGATGCCATGTGAGATAGAATCATGTAAAAGTTCTATAACATTGATATATTGGGCCACATTGTTCATGGATGGCCCTAGGCATATTCCTCCTGAAGACACAAATAGACCCTCGGGTGAATAAATCACCCAAGCGGTGGAAGCCAAGTTCCGTATGTGATGAATTGCCCCATCTATGAATCCTAAGTAGACTAATGACTCCATTGACATCTATCAACCAGGTGAAAACTCGATAAGAAACCCGAAGACAAAAAATAAAAAGATATATACACTAAATTACATTAGTATATAAAGAGCTCCACCTAATATTGGGGCTCAAGCATAGTATCATTTCAAGTAGATCCCATTTATGGGCTCAACCAACTTATTCCCTTCGTAATATTCCAACTCATAGGCTCCTTTTTCTAGCACACGTTGCACGATGTAAGGCCTGTGCCACATGGGTTTAAACTTGCTTGCCCCCAGCGGTTCTTTGGCTTCTTGATACAAGATGACCAAGTCACTCTCAGCATACAACCAAGGATAGCCAGACTTATCATATTCAACCTTGACACATCGACCCATCTTGATGCTACTCATCAAGACTCTCTAGGTGTACAAGGCATCGTTCAAGATCGGAAGTGCCAGGTAGGAGCGAAACTACCAACTTAAGAGAATGGATTTCACATTCAATGGGTAATATTGAATCCACACCATGTACTTATTGGAAAGGTGAAAATCTGGTGGCAGTCTTGACTGAGGTTTGGTATGCCCAAAGTGCAGGATATAGCATGATGTCCCAGTCGAAATTACTCTGACTGACATTTTTTTGCAAAATGGTCTTGAGAGACTTGTTCTCTACTTGTCCATTTTCCTGGGGATAATAAGGAGAAGAGTGACCATGCTTAAACCCTAGTTTAGCTGCTAGTTCATTCATCATTTCATTCTAAAAGTGACTGCCATGGTCAGTGACAATATCACTTGGGATACTGAACCAGGTGATAATCTGATTGAATATGAAGAATGTTGCAGTATTCCCATTAGATTTAATTGTAGGCATGGCCTCAGTCCACTTATTAAAGTAGTCAACTACCATGATAATGTGTTGATTCCCCTAGATGAAGTTGGGTTGCAATGAATGAAGTCCACCCCCCACTCAGTGAAGGGACAGTTGATAATAATTGGGTGAAGAGGGGATGGATGCAAGGGAATTTTTCGAGTGACAGGGGTGACACTTCTTAACCACTTCAATACAATCATTAAATATAGTAGGCTAGAAATAACCTACTCACAAACTTCTTTGGGTTGTCGCAAGCCCGGATAAATGACCACCACAATCCCCACTGTGGAAATCATTTAGGATAGAATCGGCCTCTTCGTGAGTTAAGAAATGACACAAGATATCATCTATTCCTCGACGATACAAAGTGTCACCAACAATAGTATATTTCTTGGCTTGGTATCTGATACACCATCGATAATCTCGTGAGAGATGTTGAGGGAACTTCAAAGTCTGAAGATAGAGCATGATGACTCCATACCGGGGGTCAGACGATGAGACAAGAAATATGTGTTCATCTACAAATGAATCAACATGGATAACGTCCTCATCTAATCATGGGAAAATAATCAAATATCAACTCTGCAAAGATTAAGGACTTCTTGGATTTAGTAGAAGCGAAATCAAGATCAAACTCCTACAAAATAAAAATCCATTTATTATATTTCCCTCCTATGATATGTCGGGTAAGGATGTATTGAAATGGATTGACATCAACAAACACTGTAGTCTTGCAAATCAATATGTAATGACGCAAATTTTGGACTTCGTGAATGACAACCAAATCTATCTTTTCGATGTGAGTGTAGTTGAGTTCAAGACTAAGTAATGTTCGACTAAGATAATAAATAACATGCTTGTGGAGCTCCTCATCCTTTTGAACTAGAACCATACCATTCGTATCCTTGGACGTGGAAATGTAAAGTAAGTAATCTCTACTGTAGTCTGGAGGCTTTAACAAAGGTGCTGACACCAAAGCTTTCTTCAAAGCATCAAGGGAATCTTTGGCTCGTTGATCCTAGATAAAATGGGTGTCCTTCTTCAAAAGAAAAATGATGTGTCATAGTCTAGGCTCATGATTATATTCAATGAGGGTTTGATGGAACCCTTGAAGGGTTGGGTAAAGGCTTTTAAGCCTACCAACCTACAGGATACTATCTGGAGGAGGAGAGACCTAGGACTAGCTGCAAAGTTGAAATTTGTGCCTAGACCACCTCTTAACACTGGAGGAAGAGACCAGAGACCTTCGATGAACCTAGGAGGGAGTGACCCAAGGGGGTTTGATAGGGGAAGAGGTAGGATGGACAAGAATACTAGGAGGGAACTAAAGAGGAAGAAACTATGCTACACATGCAAAGAGCCATGGAACCCATCCCATAAATGCATGGGTCGTGGCATTAAATAGAGGTGACATTACAAGTGCAGTACATAGAGGTTACATCAGACAATGAAGAGGATGAGGATTTCGGTCACATCTAGAACATAGAGGAAATGACCACCAAAATTGCATAGGAGAAATTACATAGAGGTGACAATACAAGTGCATTACATAGAGGTGACATCAGACAATGAAGAGGATGAGGATTTCAGTCACATCCAAAGAATAGAGACAATCACCACCAAAATTGCAGAGGATGGGGCTATAGGTCATGAAAGTACGACATAAGAGAGAGCTACTTTATCAATATTTCAGCACGTGTGGACAAAAATGGGAAGATTCACTATGCACTAGAGATTCACGGGATCATTGACAAACACGGTAAGATGTTTGGACCTATTCCACCAAGTGTGCCACCTGACAGGGGATTTGTGCATATCATTGAATTAGAGGAAGGAAAAATCTAGTCATCACCACACCTTACATAAACCTAAATAAGTACAAATATGAAATAGAAAAGGAAATCAAAGAGCTCTTGGATATGGGGTAGATTAGGCCAAGCTCCAACCATTTTGCGTCTTTAGTGGTGTTGGTCAAGAAGAATGATGGAAACATGCGCATGTGCATTGAATTCAGGGAACTAAACAAGAAAACAATCAAAAACAGATATCCCATACCAAGGATTGACGAGTTACTAGACGAGCTTCATGGGGCTAAAAGTTAGTAGGATGCACTGGAGAAATGTTATGTAGATATGGTTTTAGAAGTTGCCAATGATGTTGACTGTGATTGTGATGTTTATAAAGGATATGATGAAATTGTCACTTGTACTTGAAATATTTCAAAATGGTTTGGAAAGAAGGAAGGCATTTAATGGTCCAACTATAATTCCAATGTCCCTATCCAAAGCACCATGAAAAGTACATATACCAATCAGCACTAGGATGAATTTCAACCCAACGATATGCCCAGGTTTGTTTTAATCTCAGAAGCGATGGATAAGTCAACCTACCAACACTCAATTTTCAATGTTTCTCTGTTTTCTATAGAAATCAAACATAGGGGTAAGGAGGATTTCATTAATAAAGTATTGAGGATTTGATGATTCTGGGATTCTCAAATGTTCCCTGTTATCCCCATTTTGTGGATAACTAAGGATATTATGTCTCGAGGCCCTCAAGTTGCAGATATGGAATGTTGAGAAACTACATGACCAACAATACCCTTTGAATGGATGGAAAACCCACTCACCACCACAAATGGTCACACATTTGCAGATGGCATCCACCACACTAGATGGCTTCCGGAAGGCAGTGGGCCTTTCTCCATGAGGTACAAGTCAGTATTATGGTGAGCATCATTTCAATATTTAGGATAGTTGAGTATGTCATATCTTATATTGTTCTAGATTTCATGATATATGCTTGGACATTCTTCCTTTTGACCTGCTTCACCTTGGTGGTTGACATTGTGTCTTAGTAAGTGGTTTTCCTTGGGGATGGGTTTTCTATAGGAACTCCCTTAAAGAGCCATTGTATCGTTCCCTACCATACTTACCACCTTCCATCATTTTTCCCAAAAACTACTTTTAGGTGTCACTACGGCCACTATGAGTTATTACTGATGCCATTTCGCTTAACCAATGAACTCCCCACATTCCAATCATGTATGAACCATGTCTTCAACAAAAAGTTAAGGAAGCATCTTCTTGTTTTCTTTGATGACTTTCTAATATATAGAAAGATGTGGGAGGAACACCTTTAGCATGTGGAGCAAATATTGACTATCATGGAGGATCAATCATTGTATTCCAAGGAATCCAAATATGAATTTGGAATTAAAGAGGTCCTCTACTTGCAACATATTAGTGGGGTTAAAGGAGTACAGGTACATGAGGAGAAAATCCAGGCCATAGTTGAATGGCCCATGCCCAAAACCCTTACAGAGTTGAGGAGATTTCTGGGCATCTACAACTATTACATGAGATTCATCAAAGGGTTATCCCAATCATGTGCACCCTTGACCGATCTAACAAAGAAAGGAGCATTTAGATGGAGTGAAGAGTCCCAAGACACCATAATGAAGAAAGTGATGAGCACATGCCTTGTGTTGGCACTACCATATTTCAGCCAACCTTTCACCTTGGAGTGTGATGCCTCTAGAGAAGGCATTATGGCCATATTGATGCAGACTAGGCACTATCTATGACAAAGAGATTTTGGCTATCATGCACGCCTTGGCCAAATTTCGGCAATACTTAGTTGGTGCTAGATTTATGGTAAAATCATATCACAATAGCCTTAAGTACTTCTTGGAGTAGAGACGAAAGCCAATAGAAGTGGTTCAGTAAGATTCATGCCTATGACTTTGACATTGAATTCATCAAAGGGAAAAACAACGTAGTGGCAGATGCATTATCTAGGAGGTCATCAATCTATGCCATGACATATGTATTAGTTGATTGGAAGGACCACATTGTGATGGAATACCAAAAAAATTGGTTCGCTTGTCAGGTGATAGATGGATGGGTACAGGATAATAACTTTAGGGTCATAGAGGGAATCATCTACTACAAGGGCCGGATATTTTTGGTTCTTGAATCAACTTTCAAGGCCAAGATACTACAAGCTTTCCATGACTCACCAGTGGAAGGGAACCAAGGGATTGGCAAGACTTACTAGTAGGTAAGGCAAATGTTCTCATGGAAGGGCCTTAAGGAGGATGTGATGAGTCACATCAAGGAGTGTACTACTTGTCAAGATAATAAGGATGAGCACACTCATCCAGCGGGATTGTTGCAACCTTTACCCATGCTCGAGCATAAATGAGAGAGTATCTATGTTGGCCCTTTTTTATGAAAGTAAGCGAAGATCAAGGAAGAAAAGGCAAAATGTGAACTGCGCGGAAGATACAATGACTGCTACTAGGTCAAAGTGAGCAAAAGAGAATAAAATATGGAGAGAAGTAAAAGGGATGAGGAGATCGAGGATGATAGATCAACAAGGAAGAAGGATTATGGAAAAATCAACAAGCGAAAAAAATCACCATTGGATGCTTTAGAGCACCTTGCAAGGAGGGAAAGATAGGCTGGTGAAGCCCTAAAAATGTAGGTCAAGTTGACCTAGGTTTCTAGACACCTAGGTTTTTGGTATCTAGGGTTTTGACACCTAGGTTTCGGCCTAAGGATGTCGGTGAGGGATTGTAATGTATAACTAGAGGTCTAAAGGACCTGGGATGGGTTGGTGTCAAGGTGGTGTTATGATTATTGTGGTTGTCTTTGTCATTGTGAGATCAAGTGAGTAATATTATGTGAGGGAGAAGTTTTGAGTACGAGAGCCTTCTGTACTGTAAGATATTTAGTTGGGTGCGAAGATCAACCCTGGGTGCGCAGAGAGGGGAGAGATAGAGAGGAGGAGAAAGAAGATCTTCTAGCTGAGAGCGAAGACAAGAACTGTATGCTTCACCTTAATATATTATAAAGCACAGTTCTGTGGACGTATCCCTAGAGAGAGGTTGGACCACGTATACCTTGTGTTGTGTGTGATTGATGCTATGCTATTTTCCCTTTGATATATTCTTATTTCATTATTTTGTTAGATCTGATAGATAGTTGTGCGGAGTAGAGTTAAAGCCCAGTTTTGTGGATGTATCCCTAGAGAGAGGGTGAACCACATATACCTTGTGTTGTGTGTGATTTATGTTATGTTATTTTCCCTTTGATATATTGTTATTTCATTACTGTGTTAGATCTGATAGATAGTTGTGTGGAGTAGAGTTAAACTAGTAAGAGAAATATAAATGTTGTGTCATTCTAGTACTAGATCCACTTGGTATTTCCCTTGGTCGTAGACATCTCTGTCCTACAACCCCCCCATAGATTCTTCGAGTGAGACTGCATCTTCTTTGTAGGTGTTTCCAAAAGAGCCAATAGTTAGGGCATGTTGGTGTGCTCTTGGAGCCGAACCCTGGGTCTGTCCCTGTGCCAAAAAATGGTTTTGTTCCAGGACATTAATATTCTTGAGGGAATGTCAAGGTGGTTCCCATCATAGACAGATATTCAGAAGTGGATAGAGGATCAAGAAAATAACTTTTTTGAAGCCTAGAATAAGAACACTAACCTTAGTACAGATGATTGGTTAAGAAGATATATCTTTACTGATATACATGAGATTTTCTTTGGAGGAATCCATCAGGAGCTATACGAGTGGTTAGATAGGTTAGAAGATACCTAGTTTGAGGTCATAATTTAGGCCATTTGTGGTCTATACGTCGGCGCTAATCAGGAAGGTCAAGAGAGTTGATAACACTATGTCAAGAGAAGTAGATCACTAGTTTGATAGCACCATTGGAGGGTACATCACCAAGTTTGTTGTTGATAGAGTAGAGTCATATAGCCAAGCCAAGAGATATTTCTTCAAGGACCCAGAGGAAAATTTTTACATTTTATAAGGTTGAGGATCAAGATGTTATTACATGAGAAGAACTTCTTGAAGATACAATAGATTGGTCGGATCTGGAAAAGCTAATCTTTAGGAATTTAGATAGCGACAATAACACAGAGGTTGTACATACATGCAGTGAGAGAGAGTTCAGAGAAGTTCATCTTGCAAACCTCTTTAAGAAGAACTACGAGGACTAGGGTTTCTACAGAGGAGAAGAGGCAGGTCTGACAGATGAAGATCACTCAGAACTCATTAGGGTGAAGGAAGGAAAAACTAAATATCCTCACCGAGAAGAGCCAGAAGCCTCAGGAACTGCACAGACTATTGAAGTAAGTACTATTATCCCTCATGTTGATTCAGTAGCATTAAGAAATCAGATTAATCCAAGCTACCAAAGTGTTCAGAGAACAGTCACTAGTAGTCCACCACATACTCAATCAAGAAGCCTAGTAAGTTCTATGGCAGATGAGATGAGGCTTACTATTTTTAGGGGAGATGGATCTAAATATCCTCATCAACACTGGTTCCTATGTGAATTTATATGGAATATTAAAAATGTCACTGATGAAGCTGTTAAAATAACTCAATTCAACATTACCCTAAGGGATCATGCACTGAGCTAGTACATGAAGCTTGTCCAAGGACTTTCACATCCTAATCCACTGAATGTGATCAAGAATTCATTGATTTCAGAGTTCAAGAAACCCAAATCAGAATCACAATGTATTACAGAGCTGAAAGAGATCAAGAAGAAGGTAGCTGAACTTGTTTGGGAATTCGATCAGAGATTCAAGACCTTGGCTGGCTGATTGATTTTTCAGATCCCAGATGAGAAGAACAAAGAATCGTTCATTGTTTCCCTCTTACCACACATCATAATTCCTCTAATGTAACATAATATTTCTTCACAGGCTGAGGCTGGAAATCGCAATGAAGTTAGAGTTAGCCCCTATGGGAGAATCCAACTCAAGTATGAGTCAAATATTGAGTCAACTAACCAGTTTGTCTCTACAGGTCGAAGATATGAATAAAGACAAGGGAAAGGATAAAAGAGAAGAAATCTGGTGTTTCATATGCAAATCAAAAGGCCATGACAAGAAACACTACCCCTTATTTCATGAATACTTGGCCTCTAGAGCTTCGAGCCCTTTGAAGCAAGTCACCGTACCTTGGTGCGAGAAATGCAGAAATAGACATCACCCTGATGAGTTATATTACATGAAAAAATATGTTCAGACACCCAAAAATTTGTATTTCACGTTCTGTAAGTCCATGGGGCATGATGATAGATATGGTAGGGCTTATGACCTCATGCAAAAAAAGTCAAGAGACATATACAAAATTCAAGGTGAAGTGCAACAAGAAAGAAAAACTATGTAGTATAACTCCTCTGCGAGAGGAAACTTCAATCCTCAATGTGGATTCAGAGGAAAAGGACGAGGAGGAGGTATGGGTCGAGGCTGAGGATAGATCATCTATTACAACTGGACACAACCAGGACACCTAGCAAGGGACTTTCAGAACCCTTTCACTACTTGCAGCTATTGCAATTCCTTCGAACACATTATAGAAGATTGTCATGTGCTGCTAGCTAACCTTCAGGAAAGATGAGGACCTCAAAAGAACCCGCAAGTGCAACTAATATATGTTGAACCTCACATATGAGAGCATTGTACAAGAGATACAAAATTCAATCAAACTTTATGAGCTAGGAAAGATACATCCCTTACTGAATAGGGTAGCACATCAAATCGCTAAAAAGAGAAGGACAAATAAGGAATTACACTTGAATGTTCAAATAGGAGAATATGATATAGATTATGTGGTCCTCAACTTAGGGTCAAAGGTCAATGTCATGATGAAGCAAAACTTGATCCACTACCCTATCAGGATTATGATGGCTAATCAATAGGAAGTAAGCACCTTTGGAAGATTGGAACATGTCCCTGTGGACATCGATAGAGTAAGAACGTTTGTAGATTTTGAGGTAATTGAGATAGTTGATGAAAATTTCTCTTACCTTGCACTATTAGGAATTGATTGGGATTTCAATAATTCCACTGTGGATGATTTAAAGAAAAGACAAATGAATTTTGAAAGATATGGTCTTAGGGTCATTACACCTTTGGATCCATATGAAGTTCAATGATACACAGAACCTATCAAAGAAGAAGACCACGCATATGAACTAGAAAACATATACAAATTAAAAGCCAGGCAACATGATTACATTAATCCTACGACTGATGGAAACCTCTGTTGGCAAAGTGACAATGCATGCTCATCAGATTCAAAATAAGAACTGAAGAACTGACAGAACAAGATGTATAAAGTATCTACAAGGAGATGTGGTAGATTAACCAGAGAAGTTTGTTGGATTGTCACAATTGTAAGTAACTTGCCCACTTTTGATGGTCTGAATCCTTTAGAAACCTTCTTGTCGCAATTCTAAGCAAGTGTACCAATGCAAAAAAGATTGTTGGCAATGAATGAGGTCTTGATAGAAACATCAACAAGATGGTGGGGAACACACAAAAACATCATTATAGAATGGGTACAATGTCGTACCCTGATGACCACGTGGTTTTCAGCATAAGTAGAAGGCTGCAAAGTTCACTACATGGTCAAAGGTACCCAAAGGACCATGTGGAAAGTTGTGAGGAAGATTGGAGAACCATTCCTCAAGAGAAGTGGGTGCACAAATTCATTAACATACTAGACACAACCCCTATCAACTGGTACCTTCAAGTGGAGTTGTGCATCATCACTGCAGATTGGGAAGGTATGACTCAAAAATTTGTAACCACCTTCTTATTTGATAGTCAATATCTTTTAGTAGATCACACGTTACAGATTGTAAGACAAAAAGTATTCGAGGAGGCCTCTAGCCCCCCTTTAGAACAATAAGAGGACGAATGGACTACGCCTCTCTAGAAACTGCAATGTTGTTAGAACATCAATGTTGATGAAGACAATGATCCTAGGAAGGTGAACATTGTCGAAACAAAAGGCCAAAGATATGGGGAAGGACCAGAAGTTGAGCTACCATTCATTGGATGACTGATCAAGATTAAGAAGATCAATATTGGAACAGAGAAAACATCGAAGCTTGCAAATGTTGGAGATTATTGGGATGTTTCTACTATTGACAAAATAATAGAGTTACTACATGAATATCATGACTTGTTTCTAACCAAGTTCACTAATATGAAGGGAATTAAAGGGCCTATGGGAGAGATGAGGATCCCTTTGAAACCAAATGCAAGACTAGTCAAACATAGACCCTACAGATGGAACCCTAAGTATAAGGAGAAAGTGAAGATTGAGCTCGATAGAATGCTGAAAGAAGGAATTATAGAACCTGTCGAAGAGTAAGAGTGGATTAGCCCTATGGTGGTGCAAGAAAAGAAGACAAGAGAGATCAAGATCTCTGTATATCTTAGGAAGATGAATGATGCATGTGTGCATGATCCATTCCCTACGCCATTCATTGATGAAGTGTTATATAATGTGGAAGGCCAGAAGGTACATTCTTTTACATATGGATTTTCAGGATACCATCAGATCTGGATTGCCAAAGAAAATCGCCATAAGACCACGTTTGAAAAATAATTTTGATCCTACCAATATATAGTGATGCCATTTGGATTGAAGAATGCCCCAACCATATTTTCCATGGTGGTGGTTGAAGCATTTAAGGAATTTCTGCATAAATGTTTAGAAGCATATTTTGATCATTGGATTGTTTTTAGTTTATTAAAAAATCATATTAGATGTCTACGGTTAATGTTGGAAAAATGCAGGCAGTGTCAAATTGCCTTGAATATGAAGAAGTGCATCTTCTTTTCACCATTTGGAGTGTTTTTAGGTCATATTGTATGCAAGCAGGGATTGTTGGTAGATCCATCTAAAATTGATATTATAGTTGATTTAGCCCCTCCTACTTCAGTCAAACAGCTGAGCACTGCGCTGGGACATACTGGATATTACAAGAAGTTCATTAAAGGATATGCCAAGATTACAATACCTATGTATAATATTTTGAAGAATGATTGTTAGTTTAGTTGGACAGAAGAATCCCAGCAGAGCTTCGACACACTGAAACAAAAAATGGTTATTGCGCCCATTTTGGTTTTTCGAGATTGGAGAAAGGAATTTCATGTGCATGTCAATGCATCTTCCATTGCATTTGAATATTTGTTAGCACAACCTAGTGACAAAGATATTGACCACCCGTTATCATTTTCTAGCAGGAAGCTATCAACATCTAAGATTAATTACACCACCACTAAGAGAGAAGGATTAGCCATGGTGTATGTGATGCAACAATTTCACCACTACTTGTTGGGAGGACACCTTAAAATGTTTTGGCTTATACTATTTCAATAATAAAACTTTGAGATCATATTTAATCCATGAAAGATTAACAAAGGTCATGACCACTTGTCAAGGTTGGAACATGGGGAAGAGCCGAATAGTTTGGAGGATACATTGTTGGATGCATAGTTACTGACCATTAGAAATATTGATGACCACTTTGCATAGATAGTCCAGTTCTTGTCAAGAGGAATGGCACCTAGTGAGTATACAATTCCCCAGAAGAAACAACTAGTAGTGCATGCTGCCAACTTTTCACTTATAGTTGGACAACTATACAAGATAGGACCTGATGAGATATTGAGAAGGTGTGTTATAAAGGAAGAGAAACCATTGATCCTCATAGAATCTCATGAAAGAATCGCATGAGGAAATTACACAGGGAAAGAAACTACACAGAAGGTTCTTAGAGTTGGCCTTTGGTGGCCTACCTTACATAGAGATACCATGGACTATTATAAAGCCTGTGATGTATGCCAAAGAGTTGGGAAGCCATCCAGAAGAGATGAAATTTCATTAGCACCACAACTGACAATACAAGCATTTGAGAAATGGGCTATTGACTTCGTGGGACCTATAAACCCACCAGGGAAGCACACAGGAGAAAAGTACGTAATTACTTTGACAGAGTACTTGACTAGATGAGTCTAAGAAAGAGAAGTTAAGGACTATAGTGCAACTACAACTGCACTCTTCATATTTGATGGCATCATAGTTGGATTTGGATGCACAAAGATCCTCATGAGTGATCAAGGCACACATTTCATAAATAAAATAGTTGAAGCCCTGACTGAGGAATTTACAGTCCACCATCAGAAGAGCATGCCTTACCATCCCCAAGAAAATGGGACAGTGGAAGCATTCAACAAGATCTTGGAGACATTGCTAACAAAGATTTGCAGTGTGAACATGGATGATTGGGATTTAAGAGTACCAACAATATTGTGGGCCTATATAACCACTTGTAATAAACTAACAATGCGGACCCCTTTTAAGTTGGTGTATGGTATCAAAGTCATTGTCCCAATGGAATATTTGGTACCAAGACTAAGAATTGTTTCCTTATAGATATGGATGATACTGGCACTGTTCAAGAGAGGATTTCCTAGTTGGTTGAACTAGAAGAAGACAAATTTATTCCATCAGTAGGTACAGAAGGAAAGAGAGAAGGCCTATCATGACAGACACATAGAGAAGAAGGCATTTAAACAAGGTGATCTACTACTGGTATATGATCTAGTACCAGTTCATCAAACACCCTGGGAAGGTCATAACCCAATGGCTTGGGCCATATGGGATCACCTATGTTACAGAAGGAGGACCTGTGCAGTTGAAGACATTGAATGGAGAATGGAAGGAAGGATTAGTGAATGGGAGTTGATTGAAGTTGTACTATGAAAACCATCTGCCTCGCAACTCTCAATAAAAGGATAAGGAAAAGGGTCTAAGTACTAGGTGCAGTTAAAACTGGGTACCAGACACAAAAAGGACAGTCTACACAGGGAATGAGAGAAAATAGAGGCACAAGTATCTATCTTATATACATGCATGCAAACACTGATATTATGATGGCTTAAATAAATTTTAAATTTTTCAAGTATTTTTAGTTCTTCACAGTTCACATGCAATAACCTCATAATTTAATAACTTAACTTGCAATCTCATTGTTTAATGGCTTCAACCTTCACAACGTTCATTTTCATCTTCGACACTTTGAGAAAGCTACAAGAACTCAAACTCACTTCAACACTTAACTCATAGGTTTAATAATTAATTTATTAGACTTAATACGACACCATTACCAACCATCTTCTCCATTTAAAACAGGGTCGTAGGAAGGAAACAGAACGAGCTAGGCTGGGGATGGTCTCGTGGCACGTGACATTCTTTTCGGGAGTACTTTGATCTTAAGAATTACCTATGGAGCTAGGGTGGGCCTCATTGCCTAAATTCTTGAGCACCCAAGAGTCACTTGGTAATTGGGGGAGGAAAGTATTGGGTTAACACTTAGACACAATTAAAATAAATCCCACTTAACCACCTAATTTAATCCTTGGTCTACAACATTGGCAATTTAATTTCACACTTGTAAGCACACTAATCTCATTATATTTATTTTACATGCGAGTCATTTTATGTGTTGTGGAATAATTATCTAAGTGGTTACATCTACCATCTGTAACACTTTAATTTTCAAGATTTTCATCTTAATCATTGTTCCTGTGTTTGTGGTGTGATCCTTCAAGAAGTTGTGCATCCACCTAGAGGCACTCTTTTGACTGGGTCTTGAGTGATTTCCGTCTTTATGGCATTGATAAGAAATCCAATAGAGTAAGATATATTGTGATCATGCTTGGCTTGATGTGTTGATGGTTATTTCATCTTGAGTATCTTTATTTACTGCACATGCAAGCAACTGGTTAGTCATTTTTTGTATATCTTGTATTTAGTGTATCTAGTTTAGCCTTGTTGCAATATTAGATATTATTTATTGTAATCATTGTATCTATCTATTGTAATCTTAGATATTATTTATGTATATTTTTGTCTAGTTGTATCTATCTTGTTGTAACATTTTTAAACTTGTAACTATCTTGTAACGAATCTCCCCTTAACTTAGCTGACCCCTTGCCCAATCTTAGGCACTACTATTAGTTGTCCTAGGAAAGGTCTAATTGTTCATACTTAATTGTTTCATCATGCATTTTCTGTTTAACACCATAGGCTAGATTCCCCCTGATATTTTAATCAATTAAAACCAACTCCTAGAACATTAAACTCTAAATATCATCTAGTAACTAGGCTCTACCCCCCTTGACTTCCCTAAGAGTTAGCCTAGACAGAAGAGGTTCAATTCAAAGTGACAACATGGACTTTGAAACTAGGCATTGTGCCTCCAAGGACACACTAAGTGAGAAATAATTATCTCACGTTTGCAAGTGTGTATAAGGATGGCAACAAGCTATTGATCAGAATGTCTGCAAACTAGATGTTGTTGCAGTTGTCGATGCATGTACCAACATTGGGAAGGCTAAAAGTCACGAGGATGCACTAGAGAAATGTCATGTAGAGATGGTTTTAGAAGTTTCCAGTGATGTTGACTATGATTGTGATGTTTATAAAGGAGATGATGAAATTGTCACTTATACTTGAAATATTTCAAAATGGTTTGGAAAGAAGGAAGCTTTTAATGGTCCAGTGATAATGCCAACATCCCTATTGAAATCACCATCAAAAGTACATATACCATTCAAAAAGAGGATGAATTTCAACCCAATGATATGCCCAGGTTTGTTTTAATCTCAGAAGTGATGGATAATTCACCCTACCAACACTCAATTTTCAATTTTTCTTTGTTTTCTATAGCAATCAAACATAGGAGTAAGAAGGATTTCATTAATAAAGTATTGAGGATTTGATGATTATGGAATTCTCAAATGTTCCTTGTTATCCCCATTTTGTGGATAACTAAGGATATTATGTCTCGTGGACCTCAAGTTGCAGATATGGAGTGTTGAGAGACTACATGACTAGCAGTACCCTTTGCACAGATGGAAAACCTACTCACCACCATAAATGGTCTTAGATTTGTAGATGGCATCCACCACACCAGATGGCTTCTAGAAGGCAGTGCGCCTTCCTCCATGAGGTACAAGTCAGTATTATGGTGAGAATCATTTCAATATTTAAGACAATTGAGTATCTTGTATCTTAGATTGTTCTAGATTTCATGATATATGCTTGGACATTATGCCTTTTTCCCTTATTCACCTCGGTGGTTGATATTGTGTCCTAGTAAGTGGTTTTCCTTGGGGATGGGTTTTATACTAGGAACTCCCTTAAAGAGACATTGTACCATTCCCGACCATACTTACCACTTTCCATCAGTTTTCCCCTCCATTTCCTTATCTGTTGGGATTTTAGGGTTTATTGACCCAAGAAAGGGTTGTCCCTCATTCTATGGGAAGAAGGGGATGAAGGCCCCACGGGGTTGATGTTGGGTAAATGATAAAATCCTTGTATAAACCTTCCATATGCTTCACCCATGGATCACCCAAGAAAGCATTGAAATGATTATCTTTGAGTAAAGGGGACCCACAATATAATAAAGAATGCTTAAAAGGTTAATTGAAGGATAAGAGGTCTCATCACGAGCCGACCTATCACATCCATGAGTATCTAGTGGTATGGAATTTTCATCATATGGTCACCAAACCAGGGAAATGGCTCTCATTTGCATGGCTAAGAGAAAGGGGATCTCATCACAAGACAACCTTCTCATTTCCACTAGATGTTTGTGGGTGACATTGCCATCATCTAGTCTCCATTCCAAGGAAGTGACCTTCAACCTCTCCTTATGCTATATTGAAATAAAAACAAAGAAATAAATATAAAAGGCAATTGATGGGTTTGGAAAAATTTCATTGCAGATGAATGTACCACACACCCTCTATAAAGGAACCAATGAATGAGACACTATGACCCCTTGTATGTCATGAGACCTATTCCCATTGAGTCTTAACCCCAACCACTTCATCAAATTTACATGGCTTAGAGAGGGATCTCTTGGAAACTCTCCTTGACCTAGGGAAAGATATACCCAATAGGACCCCTTGTCAACCCTCCCATATTCAAGTTTGACAAGTCGCATAGTGTCTTTGAGTAGTTAATTGTTTGATATAGTGATCTTTGATGCACATGCTTAGATGGATTATTTATTGATTGAGTTCATTTATCATGATGTTATGACTTGAGATCCTTGGAGGGCATGCTAATTTGTCTTTGCAAGATCTAGTTAGTGGACAGTTTTGGGAGAACAAGACTAGCTTGGGTTTCCATGGGTTTGGAAGCCCACGGGTTAGATGTCAAGGGCCCACATGCCAAATGAGAAAGATCAGACTTGGAAGGCCTTGATGATGACTTGGATGACATATCCCATCCCTCACTTGCCAAACGATTTTCCCAGGAGGGGAAAAGCATTCTCTTTTTGAGCTTGATGTCATGTTTCGGGGGCTAGGGCATGTTGGTGAGATGATATGCATTGACACTTGGACATTTTGAGGTTTTTGAGGCTTTGAACATGAAGGAATACATTTGGATTCTTGATACATTTCTTGGGGAAGCCTTACTACCCTCTTGCATCACCAATAACCTTCTCCTAGTGCCAAAATGCCCCCAAATGGGTGACGTCCATGTAAATTAGGGTTTTGTTTGTGAAAAAATGAAATTTTAAATGAATTGTTTAATATTACTTTGTTAAGGGGGGAAGATTAGGGTTGTTGAACCTGTTATCCCCCAGTTTATGGATAACTAAGGAGATTATCTCTTGAGGCCCACAGGTCCTAGACATGGAGTACCGAGAGATAGATCGACTTGCGCATGGCCTTGGAGGGCCCATATTTTTATTCTTCAGTGCCTCCACTTTGTCAGAAAAAACAACATCGATCACCTCAACCTACTCCTATAGAAGAAATGGATATTTCTCCATGAGGTAATGAGTCCGAGTACCATGGTATGTGTCACTCTGATCCTCAAAACCTTTAAATATGTGCATGTGATTATTTTTTTCTTTACTGGGTGCTTGGTTCTTATGCATATCCACTTGACCATATCTGGGGGGTAATGACAGGATGCCCTAGTAAGCTTGTGCCCATAAGTTTTGAGTTTCCACTGGGGGGATTCATGAGATTCCATTGTCTGCTCCTAGCATACTTACCAATTTCCATCTTTCTCTTGATCATTGATCCCATTACATTGGTCTTGGAATTGGGTTGGAAAAATATTTAAGGGTTCTACCTTACCTCGTGGGAAGAAGGGGCTAAAGGCATAGAGGGTAAAAGTATATAGAAAAAGATAAAATCAAAGAATGAAACCTCAAGATCTTCGCTCAAGGATCCCCAAGAAAGCAGTAAAAATATTCTTAGTAAGAAACAAAAAATAATAAAACAAGACCTGGTTAGAGGATAGGGGGTCTCATCACGAGCCAACCTATTAGGTCCATGGGAATCTAGCGGTATGATGCTACTAGCAGCTGGTCACCATGATAGGGTAGTGGCTCTTGGTGGCATAGCCAAGAGAAAGGGGGTCTCATCATGATCCAACCTTCTCATTTTTGTAAAATTCTTGTGGGTAACATTGTCACCATTGGTCACCACGCCAGGGAAATGTTCCCTAGCTAGCTTCTTGAAGAAAAAGAAATAAGAAAAAGGAAAAATTCCTGAATGGGATTAGAAACATTTTCATCCATGATTGGTGCAACTCACCCTCTATAGAGGCACCCACAGGTAAGTTATGCATTTCCCTGCTATCACTGCATGCCTTGCCTAGACATCCCTTATCCACTTCACCCACTCACATGGATTAGATTTGATATCTCCTGGAAACACCCCACATATAGTGAGCATTAGGCCAATAGGACACCCTGTCGCTTCCTCCAAACTTAGCTTGTACATTAGTATAATGTCTTTGATCACTTGTTCAAGTAAAGGGGGTGTTATGCACATGTTTAATAAAATTGATGATTATATGTGATTGACATTTCTATGACCTCTGTGACTTATGAGCCCATGGAGAGTGTATATGTTGATGTGCAGGACCATACCTGATGGGCAGGTACCTTATGGACATGTACACACGGGGATATGATTAGTTAAGACCTCCATTTGACTGAAAGCCCATCATATGGATGTTGCGGCCCTAGCAAGGGGCAGAGATAGATTAATCCCCATTGAGAATTAATCATGTCAGTAATTGTATAAGGACCAAATCCCCTTTTGCGGATTGGTCATCAGACAATTATAAAGTGTAGAATAAGAAGTTGACCCCAGTAGTTATAATGGAAGACCTGGAATTAATTAAAGGTGGGTTTACCCACCCAGAGTGAGAGGTCAGCCCTGCCAGTCGTGACCTTTCACATGCGCCAGTCTCATATAAATAAGAGGCTAGCGCCTCACTTCAAACACACAACTCACTTGCTCATTCTCTTATGAGGCAAGATGCAATTACAAGTTGGAGAGAGGAGAAGAAGAAGGGTGGCGCATCTCTTAGGGAGGACTTTCTGTATTGGTTTGAGTTATCTCTTGAACATTGTTTAAGCTATTTATGATAAGGAAGTTTTTGCTGGGTTTTCTTCCCCTAGAGGGTTTCCCAGGATAAATGTTGTGTCTCTTGTGAATGTGTATTTCTCAGTGATATTGTTCTTATTATGCTCTTATCTTATGAAATGAAAAGAACTATAATAATGGCATAAACATTAACATGGTATTAGAGCCAACCTGAAGAAAGCATTATTTGCAAGAGGAAAAATGTCACTGTTACTGTACCCAAAAATTAGGGTTTTGCAAAAGTGAGTATTTTCAGCTCCCTAACCTCCTAGAAAGTTGTGCCGCCCCCCCCAAGGATCAATTTGGCATCTAGAGTGCACCTTTTCAGTGGTTGGATCTTCCGAAAAGTGAAACCCTAGTTTCACCCGAGTACTAGAAGTACCAGAAGTACCAGAAGCACCAGTCCATAAATCTGCAGATCAGATTTGACGAGGTAAAATTTGGATTTTCTCAGATTTGAGGACACCAGGCTACTCGCCTTAGGAACGCACACCTCCCGGTAAGGTCAAAACTTAATTTCAACCACTTTCAATTTTTGGTTATTTTTGGTGCCGAAAGTACAAGATGTCTGCAAGCACAAAGCTTGTTGAAAAATTAGAAGGCATAGAGAACTTTCATGCCTAGAAGTATAGGATCGGTCTGATCCTTGCAGAGAATGACCTATCAAGATTTATCAAAGAAGAAGTGAAGGAACCTAAAGGTGCCGTAGAGAAAGCGAAGCATCAGAAGGACTCAATCAGGGCTCAGAGAATCATTGCAGATCCAATCAAAGACCACCTCATCCCGTATGTATCGTCAAAAGAAACCCCGAAGGAGATGTTTGATGCTCTAAGAAAACTATAAAAAGTAAATAAAATCAATCGAAAGATGAATCTCAGAACTCAGTTGAAGAATACCAAGATGCAGAAACGAGAAATGATTCAAGAATATTTCTCCTAAATCTCTGAGATAAAAGAACAGATGAAAGCGATTGGAGACACCATCGACGAAGACAAATTTGTAATAACCTCCCTAAATAGTCTTGCAAGACCTTGGGATGCCTTCATCCAGTTAGTATGTGGAAGAAAGGAAAAACTATAGTTTGAAAGCCTATGGGAAGAATGCACCCAATAAGAGACAAGGGTAGCCAACCGTGAAGCACTACTAGCAAGGGATGATGATCAAGCCCTAGCTACTCATACAAAAGGAGGAAGGAAGAAACCCTACTTCGAAAGGGAACCGCAACCACCAAACAAATTCAACAATCAAGAATCTTATTCAAGAAATTTTCAGAAGAAAGGACAACGCAAGGGACTAGATTTCTCATCTATACAATGTTATCATTGTGATAAGATGGGACACAAGGCAAATAATTGTCCAGTCAGAAAAGAAGACTACAAGAGGAAGCACAAAAGGAAATATGCTCACATTTACGAAGATGAAGAACCACCGATGAAGATGATTAAGGACCATGTCATAATCTCATATCTCTCAGGATCTGTATCATCTAGAGAAGACACATGGCTCATTGATATTAGTGCATCAAAGCATATGACGGGTAAGAAAAATACTCTCTCTTGTATTTCAGAAAAGAAGTTTTCTCAGAAAGTAACTCTTGGAGATGATTATCAATATCCCATCAAGGGAATAAGAGAATCAAACTACAAGCTAGTTTCAGAAAACTCAATAACTATGAAGGACGTATTCTATGTACTGGGCCTAAAGAAGAACTTACTCTCCATATCAGCTTTAGACAAGAAAGGCTATAGAGTTGCCTTCATAGATGGAAAATTTCTTATGTGGGCCAAGGGAGAAACCCTAAATGAAGCAATCGTCATCAGAAGTGAAGAAAATGGTTTATATAAGCTGAAGGGTCACCCAAAAACTGCTATGACCCATGCCATCGAAAAATCATGCAAACATTGGCATAGAAGATTGGCCCACATCAACTACAAGGTGCTACCTTACATATGCAAAGTTGTCACAGGTTTACCAGAACTCAAGGTTGATTAGGAAGGCATATGCAATGGATGTGCGCAAGGGAAGAACATCAAGAACCCCTTTCCAAAGAGGGACGACAAAGTAGAAGGAGCATTGGAACTCATCCATTCAGACATGTGTGGCCCAATGCCATCATCCTCCATTAGTGGGTATGTATACTATGTATCATTTATTGATGATTATTCTCATAAGACCTGGAT
>JZKD02S2440883.1:530080-600284 GCA_000966675.3 Picea glauca
TCCCTATAATCCCCAACAAAATGGTGTAGTTGAAAGGAAGAACAGAACGATTATGGAAGCTGTGAAGACCATGATTCACGATCAAGATCTTCCTATGTGCTTATGGGAAGAAGCATCTATGATAGTTGTTTATGTGCAAAATAGACTATCCCATAGTGCCCTTGGGTTCAAGACCCCAGAAGAGATGTTCACCGGAAAGAAGCCAGAGTTAAGACATCTCAAAATATTTGGCTGTATAGTGTTTATCCATATACCAAAAGAGAAAAGAAACAAGTTGGATCCCTCCGAAAAGAAGGGAATATTTGTGGGATATTGTGAGGTATCCAAGGCCTTCAAAATCTACATACCTAGTCATCGTCATATTGAGATCAGCAGGGACATGACCTTTGATGAAGAACTTGCACTTAATAAATCAATAAGATGTCAGCTTGAAGAGGTATATGAAGAAGAACCTGTAAATCCTAGGACTACAAAATCCGTGAGGGAAGTTCCCAGAGCTGCAGAACCTATAAGGGAAGTTATAGCTTCCCCTGATGAGGAGACTCCTGAAGATCATGATATCACAGAAGTTCAAGAACCTCCTCAAATGACCTTCTCCCATAAAAGAATGTCTTCTTGGGCAAGAGAGATTATTCAAGATGGAGAGAAGTATGGTGTTCTAGAAGGAAACAAAAGATAGGTGAAGAGACCAAAGCCATTCTCCAGTTACACGACTTTGATGTGCAATCTACTTGATTAGGAACCCACATGTTTTGAAGAGGCCATCCAAAAGAATGAATAGGAAGATGCCATGACAGAGGAATACCAATCCATAACAAAGAATGTTGTATGGGAAATTGTTCCCAGACCAAAAAGTAAGGATGTGGTATCATCAAAATGGCTCTTCAAGATAAAACATGTTGCTGGTGGAAGTATTGAGAAATATAAAGCAGGATTTGTTGCTCGTGGATTTTTCCAGAAGGAAGGAATCAACTATGAAGAGACATTCACTCCTATGTCTAGACACACTTCAATCAGAACCATTATATCTCTTGCTGCCAACATGAAATGGAAGTTGCACCAGATGGATGTGAAGACAACTTTTCTGAATGGTTTTATTGAAGATGAAGTGTATATAGAGAAACCACAAGGATTTGAGGTTGAAGATAGGAAGTCTCAAGTCTGTCGATTGAAGAAATCCTTATATGGATTGAAGCAAGATCTCAGAGCTTGGGATGGCCGTATAGACAGTTTCTTGACAAGCTTGGGTTTTACCAAGAGTAAAGCAGATTCAAATCTCTACTTCAAGATCTTGGAGAATGAACCAATAATACTATTACTGTATGTGGATGACTTATTCTTAATTAGAGAAGAAAATCTCATCACTGAATGTAAATAGAGACTTGTTGTTGAATTTGAAATGAAAGAACTTGGCCTAATGCATTACTTCTTAGGTCTTGAGGTATGGAAGAGTCCGAAAAGAATCTTCCTTAACCAGGGGAAGTACACGATCGAAATCTTAAAGAGATTCAACATGCTAGAATGCAAGTCCATGATTACACCCATGGAAGTGAAGTTGAAGCTGTTGGTCGATACTTTGTCAGATTTGATATATGTCACTCTGTACAGACAAATTATTGGATCTCTGATGTACCTGACAAACACCAGGCCAAACATATGTTTTGCAGTGAAAACCTTGAGTTAGTTTCTGGTAGAGACCAAACGTGTTCATCTAGTGGCTGAAAAACATGTGATGAGGTACCTTAAAGGTACAATGGATTATGGTCTCAGCTATGATGGAGATCTTGACTTCACACTGAGTGGATATACTGATGAAGATTGGGCAGGAAGTGTTGCTGATAGAAAAAGCACTTCCAGATGTTTTTTCAGTTTGGGATCAGCTATGATCTCATGGCAGAGTAGGAAGAAATCCAGTATTTCTCTCAGCACAATGGAAGCAGAGTACATTGCCACATGTTCTGCTAGCTGTGAAGCCATATGGCTTCGAAAGTTGTTGACAGGCCTATTTGATTTGGAGATGAGAGCAACCACGATTCTATGTCACAATTAAAGTTGTATTAAAATGATAGAGAATCTTGTGTTCCACGACAGGTCGAAGCACATAGAGATCCGCCATCATTTCATCCGCGACATGGTATAGAGAGGATCCTTGAAGCTCCAGTACATTAGCACGAATGAATAGGTTGTTGATGTGATGACTAAGCCTCTATCTCGTGTAAAGTTTGAACACTTTTGAGATAAGCTTGGTATTGTCCGAAAGGACCTTCCCTGAAAGGGGGAGTAGATGTATTCCTTGCTTCTAACCTCGTTGTTAGACATAAAGCAAGATGATTCAGGCTTCTGACCACATTGTTAGACGTAAAGCATGACGTCGTGTGATCATTGCTTCTGACCTCGCTATTAGACGTAAATCAAGATGAGCCATGCTTTTGACCTTGTTGTTAGACGTAAAGCATGACGTCGTGTGATCCTTGCTTCTGACCTCGCTGTTAGATGTAAATCATGACGTTGTTTGATCCTTGATTCTAACCTCGTCATTAGACGTAAATCAAGATGAGTTATTCTTTTGACCTAGTTGTTAGATGTAAAGCATAACGCCACTGATTCCTTGCTTTTGACCTAGTTGTTAGACGTAAAGCAAGATGATTCCTCGCTTTTGACCTCGTTGTTAGACGTAAAGTGAGATTTTGAAGTGTTCCTTGCTTCTGACATCATTGTTAGACGTAAAGCAAGATGATTCATGCTTCTGACCTAGTTGTTAGATGTAAAGCATGATGCTATGATTCCTCGCTTCTGACCTAGTTGTTAGATGTAAAGCGAGATGATGATATTACTTTCTTCTGACCTAGTTGTTAGACATAAAGCAAGATGTGACTGACACTGAGCTACCAGCTTAACGGCTATGACATTGAGCTAGTGTAGTACTGTGATGTGCCAACCTAGTGTTGTGATGAGGTATCATTTTTACTGATACATATTTGATGCAGATGATGATAGCATTCCTTTGAGAATGATGATGTTGCTGATGAAGAAAACTTTGGATGACTCATAAATGTGCTAGAAAATGGTTCAAGATGATATTGACGATACTGTCCTCCAGATGCCACTAATGATGCAGACCTCTCTCACCTGATGGTGATGAAGAATACCCTTCTTGTTAAGGGGGGGTGTTGAAATAATGTAACTGTGAAGAGCATTCTTATTATTATTATGTTATTGGATTAAATCCCCATTGCGATAAGGACCAAATCTCCTTTTGTGGATTGGTCATCAGACAATTACAAAGTGCAGAATGAAAAGTCATGCCCAGCAGTTATAATGGAAGACCCAGAATTAATTAAAGGTGGGTTTACCCACCCAGAGTGAGAGGTCGGCCCTGCTAGTTGTGACCTTTCACACGTGCCAGTCTGATATAAAAAAGAGGCTAGTGGCTCACTTCAAACACAAAACTCACTTGCTCATTCTCTTATGAGGCAAGCTGCAATTACAAGTTGGAGAGAGGAGAAGAAGAAGGGTGGTGCATCTCTTAGGGAGGACTTTCTGTATTGGTTTGAGTTATATCTTGAACATTGTATAAGCTATTTATGATAAGGAAGTTTTTGTTGGGTTTTCTTCCCCTAGAGGGTTTCCCAAGATAAATGTTGTGTCTCTTGTGAATGTGTATTTCTCAGTGATCTTGTTCTTATTATGCTCTTATCTTATGAAATGCAAAGAACTATAATAATGGCATAAACATTAACACTTGGCAGAGCCTTACCCAAGGGGGTTGTGCCATTTCCACCAGAATTTTGGCCTTGGAAATCCCATGACATCACCCAGGACACTTATGAAGTCAACATATGGTCACCAAACTAGGGAAATGGCTCTCAATTGTAAATGAATAATTGGTAAATGTAAGTGTTTTTCTACAATCCCTCCTTTACTTAAATGGTTATAGTGTTTTACTTGATTTTTTTTAATAAAATTGCTAGAATAAACCCTAGGTCCTTTCCTGGGTTTACACTTTGATTTGTGAAGTTATTTGGGTTGATATTTGATGCTTATCACTTCCTATTGTCTTTATTTGGGATTTCAAGATGCTTGTTTTGTCGAGAAAATTTGAGTGATTTCTCTCTTTTCTTGGATTCTTCTCCCCATTTACTTGTACTCCTTGAATGCTTGTTGGTTGTCAAATCCTTGATTGAGTTCTTGTTAGAATGAGTTTATACTTGTTTTCTTTCATACCTCATTGCCTTGAGTGCATTATTTGTTTGTATCCTTTTTTCTTCATGTCTTTTGCATTTGCATCTGACTCTTCTTTTAATTGAAAGTAGTGGAGCATTAAAGGATTTGGATTTAATTTCTTTATACATTAGAATCAAATAAAGAAGATAGATGAATTATTTGTTTTGGGTAGTGAAACTAGATTGCGTTTGTAGTGAAATTGCATGGCTTTTGGCATTTTTTGGTCTTGAATTGAAGGGGGCTAAGAATCGTGTTTTGGTGTACAATATCTTTGACTCATTTCTTGAAGATCTTGATATTGATGAGTTTAATCTAATTTATCTGGGAATGATAAATGTTTTTTCCTTCTCATAATATAGCTTTCATCGAAGTGAAATATTTTCATTCTCATTTCTTTTAATTGTTTAGAGTAAGTCAAAACATCATTTAGTCCACACCGTTTTCCTCCTTGAGTAAAGAACAACTACTAAAATCAATGCTAAACTAAAATTTATCAGAAATTTTTACATTTTATGTTAGCAAACCTACAATAGCTTAAGGTGTAGGGATTTGAAATAGGTTGAAAGGATAACTTTCCAAAGCTGTCAAACTCACTTAGCATCCTGTGATAGGGAGAGAAAATCTAGTTTTTGTATAAGCATAACTGGGATCCCCCTCTCACACAAAGGTTACACATGAGGTCACGTTCGAAAGAGATACAGAGATTATCCCTCTGTGGTTTTATTGTTCGTAGTAGTCAGATCATGTATTCGGTGTTATTCTTAAGTTCATTTGTCTTCATTTGGTCTTGGTACTTTGTGAATTCTGAATCCATTCAGGGTCCTCTGGAGTTCTACTGGTCGACTTGTCTGCAGTTCTCTCGAAGGATTTCAGACTTGCTATCCTGCCCATAGATTCAGACTGGACTATTGAGTGTACCCTCTTAGGGGCTGACTACAAGTTGGTGTCCTTAATAGCCATAATATTTAGGGTCCTTACACAAGGTGACGATGAAGGGAAGTCTTCATTGTACTTGGAACAAAGGGAGCTAAGCCCCCATCCGGCAATAAACAACCTCAGTATGAAGATCATTGTCCTAGTTTTAACCAGGATCACAAGTTCGACTTCGTTCCACCAGGCATTGAGGTCGCTCATGTTTTATGAAGTGTAGTGTGCGAGACCCACGATGTATGATTGGTGCACCTCACTACTTTCCAATATGAAGAGCCAATTGATAGTGTAAACAGGGGGGTAAAAGGAATTACGGGTTTGCCTCCATCTTGTGTAGCTTCTTTTTCAAGCCGGTTCTAGGCTTGGGACCTAGAGTTGATATTATCTCAAGAGGACCTTGCGATCCAGCCATGGCATGGTGGACCGAGGTGATGAGGCAGCAGATAGGAGGTAGGGTGCCAACACCCTACAATGAGGATTTTTTGTATAATTAGGACAAACATATTTTGGATGGTGGTTAAGTATTGGTAAGAAATTTGTGTGTTGCAGATGTAGGTCCATGACGACCAAAGGGTTTCCCTTGACATTGAAGGAGGAACAGGGAGACGAAGCGGTGGGAGGAGAGGCCGAGAGGGTGTTACAAAATGTGCATGGAAACTTGTCGTGTTTGACACATAGGATACCCATGGTTCAGGTAGAGGATCTACCTGAAGCCATGCAATGACATGTGGTTGGTGTACCCAGGGCATGGGTACGACTCTTTCAACGTCTTGAAAATGCCATGGTTATATACCATGACACACATGTAATGGGATATTATGATACAGGTTGGATATGTATATGAGGGTGTTAGCCTCATTTTGTACTATAAACACCATATTTTTTGAAATATATAAAGGGATCTTCGGCTTTACTTATATTTTTCAATGTGTACATTGATTAGATGTTTTGTTTGCTTTTAAATATGTGACAAATGCCAATCTAAAACATAGTTAGCATGAGCATCAAATACACAATTAGAACTTCTAGGAATATGATAATATGTAATAACATCAAAATGTCGTTCTAAAAGACGTACCCATAGGAATCGTCGGAGTAAATAAGGATCACGCATGTGGTAACGGTCGTTCGGTAACAACCGTTCAACTAATGCACTACTAATTGGGAATCCAGGTGAACTTCTAATGTGTGGATGGCATGTGAGATAGCATCATGTAAAATTCCTATAACATCGCTATATTCACCCACATATGCCTCCTGAAGACACAAATATACCCTCGGGTGAATAAATCACCCACGCGACGGAAGCCAACAGCGGACGACAAGTTCCATATGTGATGACTGGCCCCATCTGCGAATCCTAAGTAGACTTATGACTCCATTGACATATGTTAACCAAGTGAAAACTTGATAAGCAACCCGAAGATGAAAAAGAAAATGATATATACCCTAAATTACATTAGTATACAAAGAGCTCCACCTAATCTAAGTAGAGCCCATTTCTGAGCTCGACCAACTTATTCCCTTTGCAATATTCCACTCATAGGCTCCTTTTTCTAGAACATTTTGCATGATGTAAGGCCCATGCAACATGGGTTTTAAACTTGTCTTCCCCCAATGGTTCTTTGGCTTGATCATACAAGAGGAACTAGTCACCCTCAGCATACAACTGAGGACAACGACTACCAACTTAAGAGAAGGGATTTCACATTCAATGGGTAATATTGAATCCACACCATGTACTAACTGGAAAGGGGAAAATCCAGTGCCAGTCTTGACCAAGGTTCAGTATGCCCAAAGTGCAAGATATAGCATGATGTGTCAGTCGGAATTACTTTGACTGACATTTTTTTGAAAAATGGTCTTGAGAGAATTGTTCTCTACTTGTCCATTTTCCTGGGGATAATAAGGATAAGAGTGACCATGCTTAAACCCCAATTTAGATGTTATTTCTTCCATCATCTCATTCTGAAAGTGACTTCCATGGTCAGTGACAATCTCACTCGGGATACCAAATTGGGTGATAATCTGTTTGAATGTGAAGAAGGTTGCAGTCTTCCCATCGGATTTAATTGTAGGCATGGCCTTGACCCACTTATTAAAGTAGTCGACGACCACGATAATGTGTTGATGCCCCCAATATTGCAATCAATGAATTCCATGCCCCACTTAGTGAAGGGATTATCGATAATAATTGGGTGAAGAGGGGATGGATGCAAGCACATTTTCCGAGTGATAAAGGTGACACTTCTTAACCACTTCAATACAATCCTTAAATATGGTAGGCCAGAAATAACCGGCTCACAAAAATTTTTGGGATGTCGCAAGCCCGGATAAATGACCACCACTAGCTCCACTGTGGAAATCGTTTAGGATAGACTCGGCCTCTCCGTGAGTTAAGCAATGATGAAAGATATCATCTATTCCTCAACGATACAAAGTGTCACTGACAATAGTATATTTCTTGGCTCGCTATCTTATACACCATCGAGAATCTCGTGAGAGATGCTGAGGGAACTTCAAAGTATGAAGATAGAGCATGATGTCTCCATACCGGGGGTCAAACGATGATGTGTTCATTCACAAACGAATCGACATGGATAACGTCCTCATATAATCATGGGAAATCATATATCAACTCTGAAATACTAGGGACTTATTGGATTTAGTGGAAGCAAAATCGAGATCATGTGTAGTGTAGTGTAGTGTAGTAAAGTTTAACTAAGATAATAAATAACGTGCTTGTGTAGCTCTTCATCCTCCTACACTAGAACCATACCAATCATATCATATTCTATAGGCTTCAACAGAGGTGCCGACACCAAAGATTTCTTCAAAGCATCGAAGGACTCCTGGGCTTACTCATCCCAGATAAAAGGGGTTTCCTTCTTCAAAAGACTCATGAAACCTTTAGTGATAGTAGCATAGTTCAGTATAAACCTACAAAGAAAGATTTGGTTGTCTAATTGTATGCGAGGGAGGCAACCGAAGTATTTCCTCAACCTTGAGTGGATCTACCATGACCCTAGTCTCAGAAACTAGAAAACCTAACAGATGCATTTATGAGGGTTTAATCAGATCCTATAATAACAACATCTTTCAAAAACAAGATGAAGGTGGATAACGTGATCCAGTCTCTTGCAAGAGTGAGCAACAACATCGTCAAGGTAAGCTTCAAATACTTTCTTAAGATCATGAAACGTGAAAGTCATGGCATGTTGAAAGGTTGCTCTACCATTGCGAAAGGAACTGGGTAGATAATTCCTTGCTTCTTATCTACGGGAATGGGGTTGGATACCCAATATGTTAAAGGAACTGGGTAGATGAAGCCAACATTAAGTAGCTTCTCCACCTCTTCCTTAATAGCAGGGGCCTTTTGAGGGTTGACAACTCTAATACATTTTCGAACAGGTTTAGCATCCGGATACATTTTAATTTTGTGTTCGACAATACGAGGGTCGATCCCTGGCATCTCTTCATAGGACCAAGAAAATATGTCTCGAACAAAAAAATATGCACTAATATTTATGTTTTCAACCTTACCAGGGGTATGAGAGATGTTACCGAGACGACATATTTCCGGGACCACATGACATTAGGTGGTTTTTCGGCACATGCTTTTTTGCCGATGGTTTTCTATTTCCGGTTAAGGAATTAGGGTTTTGGACTAATCTGGGTCATTGGGTTAGGGTTTTGGATGTCGCTGGATCCTATATGTATATTGTATTGTAAACAATGTAACACAATGTATGAATATAATATATGTTGGTTTTCCCGGTTTGGGTTTCCAGGTGAAAAATCTCTATGTAATGTTTGTATTTTCCATTGTATCTTTTCTATTCTTTTCTGAATATCAGTTTGTAGTAGATATTTTACAAGGTTAGAATTTACAAGAAATACTCACCATATTTCCTTCAGCATAAATGGTGCGTATCTAGTGGAACTACGGTGTGACAAACTATCTCACTCAAGGTATATTGAAAGTCATCTTGTTCGATTCTTTCAAGCTGTAGGAGAAAATAGGAACGATGATTCATATCATCCCAAGGTTTTTGAGAAGAATTCATGGCTTCGATGATGGATTCATCCGAAGGAAAAGTGCCATCGAGGCAATCTCGTGAACAAGACAACGAGGTGGCCCACACGGGACTAGACATGAGATCCTCCTTATCTGTCGGTGAGGGAACAAGATAGAGATCGATGGAAGAGTCAAGAATAGATTGATACACAATCTCTATTGTCGATAACGACATGGCCATCCCAGCATGCGAGTGTCCTTCCCATGACAAAGTCGGGGAAGGGAAGCAATGAACCTCCTAGTCGAGACAGTCCTATTGGACATGGCATAAACTTGATGGTTTGGTGTTGAGAAGTCGAAAGTACCCATAAGGGAAGAAAACATTCCAACACCAATATTCTCGATTGGTGGTCAATAATTGTTGATCATAGGGATCGACTATCCAAGAGATGCATCAGGGATAAGGTACACAAAGGATAATTGATCGATCATTACAATATTCCCTTCATGAGGAAAACAAAGAGTATGGAAAATAGATGATATGACGACGATCATAGCATAAGTCCAATTGCAACCTAGAAACATGTTATAATAAAGAGGTGCATCCACTACCTCTACTTCCACCTCTACCGTCTTCCCGCCTAATTGGACCGGAAAGGAAGGGAGAATATCGTGGGGGAAGAAGGAATGACCATCAAAAGTAGTCAACATGTTCGACGATTTGGAAAGAGGTTTCCAAAAGATCAGGTACATCACACACATAGCAGCGCCTTCATCAACAACTTCACATTTGATGGTATACTTTGAATAATCCACATGGATATGGAAAGCCACATGGTAATGCAAGAAAGGCTTAACATCTGTGACGTCAAACCTGATAAGCTTCGAGCCACTAGGTTATAGAGCTCCTAGAGTAGAGATTAAGGCATTCCTCTATGAAGGACACATCTGGGGTATCTCCAAAGCCGACATAGCACAAGGGGTTTTTCCCATGTCCTCAGCAATAGAGTAGCTATGGGTGGCTCTAGCATTTGGATTATGGGTAGAGTGCTTGAGTACTCCATTAGGAATATGAAGTTGTGGCTCTAGTTTCTCAATGGGGGAGGAGGAGGAGATTCTAGACCATATCAATTTTTGCAATGACCATATTGATACATAGATGGTCGCCATCTTGTGACTGTTGGTTTTGACCAACCACATTTCTGACGTTTGAGGAGCTCGAGGGTAAGTGTTGATTGTGTGGGAATGGATTCGTCATCACGATAGGCGAATGAGATAAAAGCCTTGCAACTTATGAAAATTTGGGGCACAAATGGGTAAGGTGATCATCTGTGAAAAGATTAGAGGGAAACTTCACCTTACGTTTTTCTCGTTTTCCCTCTCTAACACTATTACTTGTCCTTGGATTTATTACCATTTTCCTTCTCAATATTGTCCTTGGATTTATTACCATTTTCCCACCCTTATGGTTATTACATCCTTTCTTCTTATTCCCTCCTGGTGGTTGGTTTCCATTCAAGTTGGTTGACGATTTCACTGAGTGTACATCCGCTGAATGAATGGGATTATAGGATATAGATGAAGCTGGTCTTCCTACAGACTAGCTTAAAGACAACTATTTTATCTGGTTTGTCACTGAGTCTATGGAATTTACATTGGTGGAGCCGACAATTCCATCGAAATGAGGTCCGACCTTTTGTCTAAGGTTGTAAGTAGACTGTGGTGCCTCAGGAAGGAGGTGGTATAGCATGCCAAACTGAGCATATATCAAATCTAATTGTTGGGCTCTAAAGATAACTTCTTCCTCCTTAGTAACCTTGGAAGTAGAAATGTCCTTTGATTTAGGAGGATGTAAGGAATTAGAAAACCATTCTAACAGAAAGTTTGGGGGTATAGGGGTCTTAATCAACCTCTTCCATCTACGCCACTCCTGCATATGGTCCGAGATATGAGTGGCGATATCCTGGTGTAAAGTAGACAACAGCTCTAAACCAACATCATAACGAATGTGCAATTGGAAATGGTTAAGAAAAACCATCACTAACTAATTAAAGGGCCATGTAGGATCATGACTCATAGGGTCATTCATTAACTTAGCCAAATCTGATAGATTAAGCATGGTGAGAAAAGGGAGATGGGGTTGGGACATCTGGGCCCAACCACTTGGGAGATATTTTTCTTGCGGATTCGAAGGCCATCCAAGGTTCTGGTAAAAACCATGGCCCTATCCGCCATTATAAGGCCCTCCTTTGGGCTAACTCATATAAGGTGGGTTGGGCATCATTCTAGCTGGAATGTTCTGTTGAGGGTTATAGAAACTTCCTCTAGACAGATTAGATCAACGTTTGCCCAAAGTGTGAAACTAACCTCCCCCAAGTTGGAAACAAGAGGATAGAGGTGGATTCGTCATGCCAAGTGTATTGGTTGGAATCTGTCGAGGTGGTAGGATTGTAGGACGAAACTTGAGTTGAAACTTGTCTGCCAAGTTGACTATTCCACCCAAAAGTATTGGGCCCAAGGTTAAAATAAGACATACCTCCCATATAAGGAGTCGTTTGAGGGATTTGAGATCCACCAAATGAAAAAGGAGTGTACAAAGGTGTGATTCCCTTGAGCCCAATGCTAGCATTAGGGCCAACAGCTCGGATGGAGTTCGAAAAATGCGAGGTGAAGTTAGGCATACCATAAATAAATGGATTAGAAACCATAGGGATGGACTTAACATTGTATCCCGATGAGTGGCCAAGAGACCCAAAGGGGTTTGAGGCAGTAGTATGAGCATTAACTATAGGATGGACCACAACAATGATAGGTGCCTCCGATACCACAACCATGGATGTTGCAGGAGTTGAAGGGGTGCCATTAACTACAGTGGGTATGGGAGTTGAAGGGCTCCCATAATTCTGAAGACCGGATGCAGTACTCATCCTTGTAGAATCCCAATTCTGAAAGGTGGATGTGTGTGTACCACGTGTAATGACTCTACACCTTTTAGAAGGAAAGGACACAAAATATGATGGTAACTGTAACAAGCGACGGGACCGGTGGGGCAGCTGGTCCGACTCCACGATGAATTAAGACTCTAAAGATAAAAATATATTCTAAGGCCAACTAGTAAGAAAAGAGCACACCAAAAGTCTTAATCTTAGGCAAGAGGTAGCGGACCTATAGTATTGCACACAAGCAACGGAAGAAAAGGTGGCAAGCTTTCTGCAAATTATATCTTCTATGAACGAGGCCTTATTCTCGGATCCTGTCGACACCAGTTCAGAGGAGAACCCGGAGGACACTAAAGAGAAAACTCAGGACAAGATGATGAATCCAACGGACTTAGGCCGGGAGCAGGGGGAGCGAAAGGACGACATCGTGGAACCTGCATGCAAAGAAGAAGTTGGCGAGCAATGGGACTACGGAGTTACATATATCGAGGAAGAGCCTTGGCCAGGAGACCTTCCAGTCACTTGGCCTACCTACCAGCTAGGTGTCTAATTTCAATCTATGTCTGTTTACTTAGAGTCTAGTCCTAAAAGACACACAGTATATGTTTCCTCTTATCGTTAGTTTAGCTTATGACTTGTTTGATCAAGGAACTAGATGGGCTGGCTAGATTGGTTTCCCCATGCTGGGGCAATCCAGTAACTGCAGCCTGGTCATAGTTGTATTTTGGGACTCTGTTTTGGACTTTTGAAGGATCTTAATATAATCTTACTACTTATTTACAAAAAAAAAAAAGAACACACCAAAATTCAAACGGCCAATATGCATGCAAATGGGTAAAAGTGGTTGAGTGGCCTCCCTCCCTAAAGAAGGCATGTCTCGTCCAAGAGGGACTTGAGACTCCTTGCTAAAGATTGGAGGTAACAAAATCAGTTATAGGGACCCTTGTGGGCTTAACAACCAGTCGGTCAGATCCCCCCGGAGAGGTAATCCTCCATAAAGGTTGTGTGTTGTCCATCCGCTATCTGACCCAGGGTACCTGCAGAATAACCCCTGCAAGTAACCTATGAGATACCTAAGTCAAGCAACTAATAAACCATTGTATAATCGATGCACAAGCGAGCAGTCATAAGTCTGGATCACCATATGGGCAGGGTAGCAAAGCCCGAAACCTTGAAAGTGTCGCCTCTCACGGAGGTACAGGCACTAACAAGATCCCCAAATACGAATAAATCCACAGAAATATCTCTGACGCTAGGCTAGTATCTGGGGGATATCCCTTCAACCAACTTCGCGCGACCTCGTGATTAACTCCGGTGTGAGCGGAGCCTCCTAATATTACCAATTATACAATGGATTTCTCCACTCCCTGACTCAGACATATATGTTGATTTAATTGCCTTGGAGAAGTTTACTCACAAAATTCTATTCCAAGGCATTAAATCCTAGACTAGTTTCTGCACCCTAGAAAATAAAATCGTTACTAATAAATTTTAGATTATAACGTTGATTTTATTGTTGTGATTACTCAAAAAGTTATATGGTAATGAAACCAATGGTGTTATGACTCTGGAAGAAAGTAAACATGAAGATAATGCAAAGTCTTAACTTTAACTTTTGATGAATGATATGCTCCTAAAAGATTATGCAATTTCCAAATTCAAATCTATGATTCAAAAGTATAAATTAGCTTCAAAACTTGTGTGTCTTTGTGCATTAGGAAAAAAAGATATAAAGAAACTCTATCTGTGTTATATTTAAGATCATAAAGTCAATCCTACATCCATTCATTCAACCAACATTTTAAAAGTTCAAGCTCGTGTGTCTTTGTGCATTAGGAAAAAATATATAAAGAAACTCTGTCTGTGTTATATTTAGGATCATAAAGCCAATCCTGCATCCATTCATTCAACTAACTAGATTTACTATTCAGCCAACTACATTTACAAGTTTATGTAAAAACAAAATAGATTCAGCTAACTACATTTACACGTTTATGTATGTAAAGAGATTCTTGAAAAAATATAAGAATAGATAAAAAGATAAATATCATACTTTAAATCATTGAGATTACCTTTGAATAGATGTAAAACGGTGAGAGGTTCTGAAATCATTGATGTAAAACTGTCATAAGTTCTGAAATCCACCTCTCATGTAAATTGATATTCTAAGATTTTGATAAAAAAAATTATAAAAAGTTGAGAAACTACAACATCATGTCTCGAAAATCAATATAAAGAATTTGGTAAATATAATTTTTTAAAATCTAATTATAAAAAAATCTTGAAAAAAAATAAAAATTATAAAACAATTTTAAAGAAACTCCATGTTCAAAGAAACTCCAAAGAAACTTCCATGTTCAAAGAAACTCCAAAGAAACTTGTTGGCATTCCAAAGAAACTCCATGTTCAAAGCATTTAACACAACATTTATTTCAAGGCTAATTTATGTGCATCTAGATAAGAATCAATACCGCAGTGGAAGCCATAGATTTTCTGCCCGCCCATGCCATCATAAAGAATATGAAAAACATAAAAAAAAATTAAAAAACAATGAATTTTACCTTCAAACCATAATTATCATGAATCTATAATTTAACCAACAGAGATGCGAGAGTAATATGAGACCTCACTCTCCAATCATCAACTACAATAATAAAATGCAGAGTACAATATTCAAATTATGGATAAAATGCAGAGTACAATAATACAAGCTCTCCTTTCGTACTAGTTTTTAATAGAAGGAAAGGATGATAAGAGGGTCAATAAATTATGAAGATCGTCTTAACTTCTTATAAAAATTTATTCACAAAAAACGTAAAGGAAAGAGCCAAAGTCATTCAAATCTCGTTCAACGTTAAATGGTAGGAGTAACTGTCTGGTCTAAGGCCCTTACAATAGCGTGCCAAGTTAACGCGATGTCGCCTCCCGTAATAACTTCAGTTATCAGCTAGTGGGAGCGGCAGTGAGCACGCACTTCAGTTATCAGCTAGTGGGAGCGGCAGTGAGCACGCCTCGTAGAATTCGCGAGGGAGGGATTGACGATATACTCATATTTCAAGATTGTCAAAATTAGAAATATTGGATGGATAGAGTCGAGCGATAATCACCCAGTCTATCAAAGAGGTGGATGGATTCGGATCCGTGGGCATGTCAGGCAGAACATCATCTCCGTTCCAGGGATTAGTTCAAGCATTTAGTTCAGGCATGAATCTGTAAAACTAAAAAAATACGAAACTTACTTATAAGTATTGGCCTTATTTGTTGAGTAACAAAGTAACTGCTAACGGAAGTAGTATTATTTTGGTAGGTAGCGTTATGTATATAGCTGCTAACGGAAATAAAGACTTGGACAGGGAAGATTCAACAGCAATACCGCCATTCTACTAAAGTTGAAGCAAAGTGTGTGAATTGCCATATTTAATGACTAAATGAAATAATAATGAAATGAGATGGATTAGGCCTTATCAGAAACATTAGAGAATGACATATGTTGATGCTCCACAATCAGAATCCTTCCAGTTTTAAAATAAGAAAGCAGATTCGATGAATGCAATATTGAACACAGGAAGGGAACTTACCAGATTTTGGCCTGTGGAATCCAGCAGTCCGCTACCTCCAGAGGCAAAATTAATCCCAGCAGAGAAATTTCCTTGTGGGTCAAGAAAGGGCGAGGGGAATGGAAATCCCATGTATGTTGCTTAAAGATATGACAAAGCAGAGAACATGAATCAATTCTCTGAAATAATCTCCAGGATTTCCCCATATCTATGAATAACATTCTTAGTAAACCCCACTCCTTGAACTAATCAATATTCTGTTAAAATAACAAAATGTAAACTAGAGTCTGGTATTTTTACCTATGAAATCAATGGCGGTGCGGCCATTTGTGAAGCGGCCCGTGGGATGGCGGAAGAAGGACATGCCATAAGGAGGGAAGTCTGCACGAGCAACGCATTTGGGAATGAAATTGTTATTGCTCGCATCTGCCAGTGAGTCCCCAAACACGAACAACGCAGGTGGATGATAAGGCTGCTTATGACCATCATCTGCTGCTGCAATGGATCTTGCAAAGCAATAAATAACGAATCAGTAAACGTTTATCTTCATAAACTCCATGGAACCTGGATCTAGATCCAAGTGTCTTAGCTCGGCTCAAAAGAATTACCCATGTTGTAACTTTACTTATTGTTTCAAAAGCGACAGCATGTATTACAGAAAGCAGTCTGCGCATACTTACAAATGCATTGTAGAAGAAGAACCAGAGGCTTCTTTCGTTTATGGTACTGCAAAATCTGCTTGGTCGTTATTTAGAAAGACCGATCGATCGACCTAATTATGCTTTTAAATCAATCGAATTGGATAACCGTTGTTTTCCTTCTCGAAAAATGAATTTGAAATTGGAGCGTTTTAGAACATTCTGATGGTATTCTTGTCGGAAATTGGAGCAAATGTTCTTATCAGAAATTGAATTTGAAATTGGAGCGTTTTAGAATTTGAAATTGAAATTGGAAGTTACTAAATGTTGATGCACATTTCACGAGAAACGCAAGTTGCAACAGTTTTTTAATCGTTACGAAGACGCCAGTTGCAACAGTGCTAGATTACCAAGACCCCCAAGTTGCAACAGTTGCTAGATTAATTTAAAATAATCATTAACAAAATTAAATTATAATAATGATGAAAATTAAAAAAAAATTAATCATATTAACAAAATTAAATTATAATAATAATAAAAATTTTAAAAAATAATAATCATATTATAAATTTTAAATCATTTTCATTGTTTTGAAAATTTGGGACACTTTAACTATATGAACATCGTATCATATTGATCTGATATAGCAAATAAATTATATATTAATTTGATATAGTAAATAAATAATATAATATGTATGATTTTTTTTTTATAAATTTTTAGTTTCTAATTGAAAATTATTTTTAATATAAATTTTAGTGAATTAAGATATATATTATTATTATTAATTTTGTTTTAAAAAATTAAAATTTTCATACATTAATTATAATATTTATAATAGATTTTTAAGCTTTTAATTGAAATTTATTTTTATTATAAATTATTTAATTAAAATATATTATTATCATTAAATTGGTTTTTAAAAATGAAATTTCATTAGTTAATTTAAATTGATAGTAAAAAATATTTATTTTTAATTAATTTAAGTTAGTAAATGATATTGTTGCATTTTACACAGTCCAAGGACTAATCTTCTAAATAAAATTTTACTTGAATCAAAATATATGTCTAAGTTATTTATTCTTTTAAATTATGTTTCACCTAAGTTCTACCCAATATCATGAAATTTTTTAAGTAAATGAATTCTCAATTTTAATAAAAAATTAAAATATCATATAAAAAATTAAAATAAAAATAATTTTTTATTAGAATAGTTAAAATGTTTGTTTTGATTTTTTAAATAATAATTTATTTTAATTTTCAATAAATATTAATATGTAAATTAAAATAAATTAAGTAATATGATGATAACGTTAAAATATTTACAAAATCCTTAAATTCTATTTTTGTAATTACTAAAAAGATAAGGTTTAAACCACAAAGTAAGAAGACCAAACACTAAAATAAACACAAGGAAAACACCATGCAGAACAAGAAGAGGAAGACAAAGGTGAACAACGAAGAGGAGGCAATGAAACCACAATGGAACATTTGGTAAAAAGACAACAAAATTGTCAAAAAAAGAGAAGTCTCGGTCATCGATTAACTCTTTTGAGATGACTTGGCAAGGCTACACGCACACCAAACTAAATTGGGTTTTCCCACTTCCTTGATATGAGTAACATGGAATATTTATGAGCCACCATCGTTACACCTACCAAAAGGATGATGTTACAAAAAAATCAATAAGGAAAGATGACCAAACACTAAAAAAATCACTTTCCCAAGGAGACAAACTTACCCAATAGCCTTAAGAGTGAATTTCTAATGGCCACATGACTTGAATTAAAATTCAAATATTCAAGAGGTAAGTTGGTTGTTCACACTCAAATTGAGATTGAAGATAAMAATTATGTGATTCTTATTCATATTCAAATATTAAAATGATAGTTTCTCACATTTTCTGTTTGTTACCCCCATAGTTACACTAGGAAGACGATGATCCACAAAGGTTGAGCAAGTCATTTGTTCAAAATCAGAGTTCAAAAGTCTAGTCAGGTCTTATGACCCCTTCAAATTTTCTTCTTCTTCTTCTTCTTTATGCATGATCCATACCCCCATGGAAGGAATTATAATACAATACGCTAGCATAAGGAATTTCTTATGTAAAAGGCTTAGCCCCCTAAGGCTTGATAATCATTACACACTCTAGAGTGTTTTTTTTACTTCTTAATTATATCTTGCTTGTCAACGAGATAAAATTTCTAAATTTGTTCACCCATTACTTCCAAACATGGAGTTTGTATTGATGGCTATGCCTTAGTGTGTGTTGTCTAAGTCTAGTGTCTAATGTATATTACCATACTAGTCAATTGTATAGAGTCATATGGACATTCACTAACTCCTCAAATGTTGGGTTGTTATATTCTTTACAATGAAAGTCGAAGGTCAAGGTGGAACAACTAAGCAAAGTCAAAGTCAAAGTAATCAACAACAAGTTGAAGAGGTCAACCGACAAGAGGTCAACAGGAGGTCATGTAGAAACCGACTAAAGATCGAATGAAGGTCGAATACTAGTCGACTAGTAATCCGACTTGGTAGTCGACTGTAACAAAATCTCGAGATTTGTAGGATTTGTAGCCAATTATCTACGTGGATATGCAACCATTTATTAGGCACCTTTCTTTAGGGTTTTTCCTACTATAAATCCTATAAATAAGCCATGTTGTAATGTTGTAAAAGAAAATATTTAGTTAATCTTTAGATTAACCATTTTAGAGGTTGTTGGTCATGTAGATGTAAGTTGAATTAGCTACATGGTTTTCCTTATGTAAAGGAAGAAGGTATGATGCTGATTGTGTCTTAGGTGCAGACCAAGGTTACACATGTAACCTTTTATTCAAAATGAATAAGACAACAAGAGAGAAAGACGCTCAAGGAATGTTGGTTTTCCTGTTTGGGTTTCTAGGGTAAAATCTCTATGTACTTGTGTGTTTGCTTTGTCATTTCTTTTATAGGTTGAATATTTCTTCCTCTCTTCGGTTAGGTTTAGCATGGAAGTGTTCTATTTCTTAACATGTGGTGTCATAACTTGGTTTAACAACCTCAGATATGAGCTAAACCCTAGGTCTAGTGAGAGTCGTAAGTCAAAAATATTTAAAGTATGCTTAAAAGAATGACAAGTAGCTCGAGAATAGAGATCAAAAAATTCAATGGCCAAAATTTTGAGCTTTGGAAGCTTAAAATTGAAGATTTCCTTATAGATTGAGAACAATGGGCAACAGTCTGTCCAAGTAGCATTCCGACAAGTATGTCGAGAGAAGAATGAGAGAAACTCGAGAGAAGGGAAAGGAGTACGATTCGACTTTGTTTTCCAGATTCAATGTTGTTGAATGTCTCAAGTGAAGATTCAATCAAGAAATTGTGGGACAAGTTGGGGAGATTGTACCAGTTGAAATCCCTGGTAAACAAGTTGTTGCTTGGAAAGAAAATGTATCTTCTGAGAATGAGTGAGGATAGTTTGGTGACTAAGCATTTCAATGTGTTTTATTCCATAATAAGATAATTATCTTCTATGGATATTAAAATCATTGAGGAGGATAAATGTATTAGCCTATTATGTTTTTTATAGGACTCTTGGGATATCTTAGTCGTGGCTATAGGGAGTACTTCAACCACATTAGCGCTAGAATACATGCTTTCCTCTCTACTCTTATAAGAAATGAGAAGGAATAACATGGAAGGATCGACCAAAGATGCATTAGTGGTCAGAGGTCGATCTATTGACAGAGATAAAGGAAAATTCTCCAGTAGAAAGTCGAAGTTGAAGAGTAGATCTAAATCCTATGTTCAGTCGACGAGAAGATGTTGTAAATGCGATAAAGTTGGGAATTACAAAAGGGACTATAAGTCGAAGGCAATGGAATTCAGTACAGGATCCGATGAGAAGCAATTGACTAAGATAAAGGTGAATCCAGATAAGGGAGGTGATGTGTACCTTGCATTGATGAATACACAGTCATATCAAGATGTTTGGCTGATTGACTTAGGAGAATCCTATCATATGACACTGCATAGAGAATGGTTCTATGAATATGAATGATATGAAGGAGGTGATGTGTTTTTTGGGGATGACTCGACAACAAAAATTTTCAGATGAGGCAAAGTCTGACTGATGTTGTAGGATGGGAGGAGTAGAACCCTTCCAAGTGTACTACATATTCCAGGTTTGGCCATAAATGCGATATATGTTAGTAAGATGATTGATGTAGGAGTGCAGACTCTATTTCAGAAGGATATGTACAATATGGTCGAAGGTACGATGGTCTTAATGAAAGGAGTTCAACTTGGAACCATATACAAGTTGTTAGGAAATGTCGACTCGACTGGATGAAATAACATTGTTGTTTCTGAAGCCGCTTGAATTCAACTTGACTCAAATCAACTCAGGCTGAGTCAATTAAAACCGACTCGAAAAGTCATCGTCAAGTCAACCCAACCATGCTATGGCATAAGAGGATGGGACACATTGGAGAAAAATGACTTTGAGCTATACAAAACAAAGGTATGATCGAATATTTTCCTAAATGTAATTTAGAAGTCAACTTTTGTGAACATTCTGTATATGGAAAAAAAATCGAGTATGGTTCCCATCTAGAGAAACAAGGGAAAAGGGGATTCTAGAATTGATTCATAGTGATGTATTTGGCCATGTCATCGCACATATTGTAGTTTGGGAAAAGCCCGACCCAATCCAAAAAAGTGAGACAACTATGGGAGTAACTACACACTCTCACCTTAGATAGATACTCCCCTTGATTTAGTGATGATAACTCACCACAAGGGGGGAATCTCAGTGACCCTAGGGGGGTTGCGATGGAAAGTGGTAGAATGACCAATGAAACCCCTATAGGTCAAGTTTGGAAGTGGAAAAAGGTTTGGAAACAAGTATTGTTGATGAGGGGAAGTTGCCAAAGTGTTTTGTACCTATAAAATAATGTTAAACATGCCCAAGACAAGACAATTAATCGAAATACAAGAAAAATATTTAATGGGACAAGCAAGTGAAGCTTTTTTTCCTAATATTGCAGCAGTAATACACACAAACACACACACACACACACACACACACACACACACACACAATGGAAAGAGTTGTTAACGACAAATGGAAAGTGGTAGAATGACTAATGAAACCCTTATAGGTCAATTTTGGAAGTGGAAAAAGGTTTGGAAACAAGTCTTGCTGATGAGGGGAGGTTTTTAAAGTGTTGTGTACCTGCAAGATAATGTTGAACATGCCCGAGACAAGACAATTGATCGAAATACAAGACAAATATTTAATGGGACAAGAAGGTGAAGCTTGTTGTCTTAATATTGCAACATTAAACAAATATATATATCAACAATGGAAAGAGTTGTTAAATACAAAATTAACCATCAAAAGAATCAAATATTTATTGGACCATCAAGTACTAAACATGTAGATAAGTTTCCAATACTTAACCACAAGATTTGATAGTAAAATAGGGATGTTATTATGAAGTTATCAAAAGAGTATGTATTAGGGTATCCTTATGGTTGTAGAAAACAATTTCTACATCAACAATATCTATCCACTAAAATCAGCAAAGAATCCATCCAAAATATAGCCAATTACAAGTAGAATTTATATGGCATCTTGTAAGCAAATTTCAATGGTATATTAGTGAGTAAAGGAAGAGTTTAAGAGTGTTTTAGTGTATCCCTAATGGTTGTATCATTTAATTAACTACAACAAGAGAATAACAAGGCTAATCTAGACACCTTAGTGTCTTAAGCAATCTTGTGGCACTAAGAAAAGATTCCAATTTGAACAAATGTAATATCTCCAAAAATCATGTATTTCAATGAAATGATTTTATTTCTCCAATGCAAGTAGAAGAGTGCTTAGTCTATTGGGTTATGGAGTCTTGGATGTAAGATTTGTACCTACTACTTCTCTAGGGATGTAGACCCTTTTACTCCCTAGAGAAATAAAATACAACAAGGTAAATCTAGAAGGGTGTAAGCCCTTTTACTCCTTCTAGCAACCTTGAAAAAATGAATTGTCCAACAATTATGATAGGTTTGGTGGAGGGTGTATACCATTTTACTCCTCCAATGGTTTTTATACAATAATAAGTTTGAAATAAGTAKAAGTTACCAACAATGTTCAGAAAATTCCTTACCAATTCCAATAGAAAGCAAKGAAAACCCTTGTCTACCAAGAAATATCCATCAACATGCAAGAAACAAGCATCCAAGAAGGTAGTGCACCACTTTAGCTCCACAATAGACAAGTATAAGAATCCATAAGATTTKCACAGGATAGAGATAGAACAAATGCCMAAAAAGGGCATAAATTTCAGCCAAATATGTGGTTCTCAAGTGGGAGAGTTGTGATAAAATGAAATGTCTTAGGTCTCCTTTTATAGGAGGCCTTTAAAACTAGTTTTTCCACATATGATTAGGGTAAAAAAAAATTAGGGATGTCAACCTTTTTAGGATTTGATTCTAACACCTCTTCATGGGTCATTAGTTAGTAGGATATGCTTTCTATGTAATAAAGGTCGTAATTAATTACTAAGGCCTAATAAATAAAGGAGAATAAGTCAATGTAAGAAGACCTAATAGAAGCTTCCGCTTCTAGAAAGATCTTCCTCTAGAAGTTTCTTTAGAAGGTAGAATTAGTATAAATAAGAGTAGGAGGTATTGGATATTTTTTCTTGGAGATTATTGTAATAGATCTCTACTCTGTTGGAGGTTTCCCCCTCGAAGAGGCAAGTGAACATTGCTATCTCTAATAAAGGTGTTCCTTTTGGTGTTATTATGGTATTTTTATAGCTATAATCTTGTTGTTCCATTACTGATTGTTAAATATTTATGTTCTACATATTATTATTCATATGGTATATTTCAAGTGGTATCAGAGCTCCTTCATGGGCAGAAATTGCGGGGTATTTTTTTTTTAAGGGTAGATACATAATTCGACATATTTAAGCTACAAATATATGTCATTACACACATAAACCCATGGTCAGGGACTCATACATGCAAGAACTACAATTTGTACTTAAGCGCATATTTATTACCACCCTTTTAACCCATGTTGGTACCCCTTCGAGAGGTAGTGCATTAGACAACACCTCTATACGGATCGACCTAGATATCATGAACCCATTCATAGACAAACCAATCAGTCGCCTGAGTATAGCATAGGGAAAACCCTTTTCTGTAGAACCCTTGAATACCCTAACCCTTGGGACAGAAACATAAACAGAACAAACAATATCTATTGCCAGGCAGCTGTGTCTCCTACATTTTGGTTGGAAAATTCCCACACATTTCTCCCTATTAAGCATTTGTCCAATTTGTCACTACAATATTATTCAGATCAGAGTATAACATTGCAGGAGTTAAAAAACAATATGGGGCTAGGTTGCACCCTTATTTGAGACACGATCCATTGGATTCCTTTCTTCATCCTAATCATAGTGGTACCCTTCATTTTTAAGTCCTTTTTTTAGGCGGCCCCAACCCTTTCTTGGAGGCCCTTATTTGAAACCTATCCCATTGGATTCATCTTTTGTCTTGATCAATCGAGAAACTATCAATTTTAAGCCCATATTTCCATCCTGTCACCTCTTCTACTTAAGCCTCCATCATGCCTACCACCCTCTCTCAGTCCCAAGAAACCTCAGAACAAGGTGTCCAACCTAGAACAACAAATGGCCTCCATAAACACCACCTTACAAACTATCCTTGACAAGCAATCCCACTATTTAGATAAACTCCTAAAGAGTAATATTGTTGAGCCCAATCTCGAGGACCCTCATTCTTCCCATTATGAGTATACTCACTTATCCTGCTCCCTTTGGGGTTCTCCACCCTCCTAGAATAAGGTGCCCGAAGTTGACATGAATAAATTTGATGGTTGCAACCCCGCCAGATGGGTTTCTCAAATGGAACAAAACTTCTCCCTTCATGATATTCAAGATGATGAGACCAAACTCCATGTAGGGGTTTTGTACTTGGATAAAGAACGTTGGTAGTGGTGGAAGTGGCATAGTTTTTTTTTATCTAGGACTACCCACTTAGAACATTTTCACTAAAGCAGTTTGTGCCCATTTTGATAGGGCATCACATTTTTTAGGCAATCTCACTAAGCTGCGCCAAACTGGATCGGTCAAATACTTCATCACAAAATTTGAACAGTTGGCCATCTAAATTAATGGCTTATCAGATGAATTTTACCTTGAATGTTTTATCAGTGGCTTAAAGGAAGCCATCAGGGCTCATGTGAGCATGCGTCATCCTACTACCCAATTGCAAGCATGCTAATTAGCACTGGATGCAAAATCCATCCTTCAGGAACCAACCCTGAAGGCTACATTCCCCAACCATCCTCACTCTAGGGATATCCTATCTCTGACAAAAACATTGAAGGTCCAAAGGGTATCTCCAACAGAAATGCTGGAGAGTGCAAGAAAGGAATTTTCTATTACTCTGATGAAAAGTATTCACTGGGACATTAATGTAGGGAACAAAATTTCTTCCAGATTGATGCATCAATTCTCTCTTCCTATGAATACATACCATCATATGAGGCTCCTGACCAAGAGAATGCTCAACCAAGTGTTCATGTTGAATATTATGTTGTGGCACCAAAGGAACTTGTCATATCTCTTCATTCCCTCTCAAGTATTTTGGCCCCACAGACATTGAAGATCAAGGGCTACATCAAACATAGGCCAATTGTGGTGTTGATTGATAGTGGTATCACCCATAATTTTATTCATCGCAGGCTTGTTGAAGAGACCGATTACTTTGTCTACCCTTTTTCTAATTTCTAAATTTTCATCGCTAATGGTGGTACGATGAAGTGTGGGGGCCATTGTGAGAATGTCAAACTCCAAATGGGTTATTATAATCTCAAAACCCACATGTTCTCTATTTCCATGGGGGGATGTGATATAATTTTGGGCGTTGAATGGCCTCACACTCTAGGACCAATCAAAATGGATTATCAAGAGTTATATATGAACTTCACCCAAGAGGCTCACACCTATACCCTTCGAGGTGTCTGTATGGGCTCTCCTAAAATCATCAGTTCTCACGGGATGGAGAAATTGTTGAAGAAAGGACACTATGGCGTGATTTCTCAATTGCATTCCATCCAGGTCACCAATTAGGCCTCTCTAATAGTCCCTCCTATCCTGCAACTAATATTGGACAAGTACCCCAAGGTCTTTGAAGTTCCAGTGGATTTACCTCCTTCCAAGGGTGAGCATGATCATAGCATCTGTCTCTTTTCGGGCAGTCAACCCCCCAATGTACGACCCTACAGGTATCTATTTGCTCAAAAAAATGAAATCGAAAAGATTGTACATGAACTACTGGAGGTGGGAGTAATTCTCCCCAATACTATCCCCTATTCTTCTCCTATGGTGATGGTCTTAAAGAAAGAAGGTACTTGGCGCATGTGTCCTGATTTTCATTCCATGAATAAACTGGCCATCAAATATTAGTTTCCCATTCTTGTCATTGATGATCTGTTGGATGAAATATAAGGTGCCTGTTTCTTCACCAAATTATACCTATGCTCTAGTTATCACCATATCGAGATGAAGGAGGAAGATATGAAGACTGCTTTCAGAACTCATGAAGGACATTATGAATTCTTGGTCATGCCTTTTATCCTTTGTAATGCTCCATCTACCTTCCAAAGTCTCATGAACAAAATATTGAAACCTTACCTTCAATAGTTTGTCTTGGTTTTCTTTGATGACATCCTCACATACATCCACGGTTGGGATAGCCACCTTCTGCACGTGGAGAAAGTTCTTCATTTTCTGCAACACAACCAATTGTTCGTCAAAAAGACCAAATGTTCGTTTGGAGGCAGCAAAGTGGAATACTTGGTCCACAATGTGGGTCGATAAGGGGTAAAAGTGGACCCAAAAAAGATACAAACTATGAAGGAGTGGCCACGACCCATGGCTTTACAACACCTAAGGGGTTTTCTTCGTCTCAAAAGGCTATTACAGGAATTTTTTCAACCATTATGGAAAAATTGCTAAGCCCTTGACTGATCTTCTTAAGAATAATGCATTTCATAGGACACCTGTTGCTAAGCAAGACTTCATAGAGTTAAAGCGGGCCATGTCCACTACTCATGTCCTAGTTTCTCCTGACTTCAAAAAAACCTTTATGGTGGAATCAAATGCTTCTGGCACTAGTCTAGGTGCAATGCTCACACAAGATGGTCAACTGTTATAGCAAGATTTGCCTCACCCTATGCAAACTTTCTCAGAGGGCCTTTTTTCCATTTTCCGATGCAAACTTGAAGTCCCCTTTTGCATTTCCCAGAGATAAAAATTGTATTTTTCCACATATACACACACTAACAACTATACAACATTTGTATATGCAGGTTGCACCATTACAAACCGTGTACATCGGGTTTTGTGCTCAAAATTAAAAAATGGTGTTGGGTTTCCATGTCACATCACAAGATACATGATCCTTGACCTTCCATATACTTGAAATGTTTTGAGTCGCCCCTTCAGTTCCACTTGAAGGCTATAAATGGGCCATATCCAAGATATGGAAAAGAGTATAAGAATTCAACTTTGAGAGCAAAGTTACTCTCGAGAAATTATTCACTTCCTATTGAGTCTGCATCCATTTGTCATTTTAAGTCTGAACACATTGTTCAACCCCCAAGATCTTCCCTATTTGATGGAGAACCTCATTGTCTCTCTTATATGAGCTTGCCTTTGGTGGAGGATTGAAGTGGTCGAGGCCCAACTAGAAGGGACTTTGTTTCTCGGTTCTAAAGCTTCTCTCTTTCCATTTCATTTTCTTTCATTCATTCATTTCAAATTTATTTGCYAACAATCTTAGATAGGTCAATAAAATCAATTTAAATTTCTGGTTTTTACATGTGGGGAATTTCTGTTGAAAAACAAGAATTTTCGTAACTTTGTTTAAGTGTGTTGCAGCAAAATAAGAAAGCAATAGCTTGCTGATTTTTCTAGGTTCTCGCCAGGTTAAGGGTGCATGCTACCCAATTTCATCCACAACACACTTTCCAGCGTCTCCTTTCAAAGTAGTAATTCTATCCCTTTCTTCTTTTCTATCTGAATCAGTGTAAGCAAGCCCAAAGGAGTGTACCCAAGAGGCTTTCATTCTTTCTTTTTAGTTTTTTCTATACAAGTTCTAGTTTAGTTTCCTTTCCATCTCTACTTCATAGTTTAGCTAGTTAGTTGTGATATCGACATGCATGTTTAACAATTAAAATTATCTAGAGTAGACCTCACACCTAAATTCTATATTAGAGCCCGTGGAGGCATAGTGGATCTTTTGCTTTCGTCATTACTTTGCATGCAAACATTTATTTATTAAGTATCTATCTTATATACATGCATGCAAACATTGATATTATGATGGATTAAACAAATTTTCAATTTCGCAAGTATTTTCAGTTCTTCACAATTCACATGCAATAACCTCATAATTTAAGAACTTAACTTGCAATATCATTGTTTAAGGGCTTCAACCTTCACAACATTAATTTTCAGTTTCAACACTTTGAGCAAGCTACAAGCACTCAAACACACTTCAACACTTAGCTCATATGTTTAATAATTAATTTATTAGACTTAATAGGACACCATTACCAACCATCTTCGTCATTTAAAATGGGATTGAAGGATGACAACATAAGGTGTTGGGCCAAGGATGGTCTCGTGGCATGCGACATCCTTTCTGAGAGTACTCTGATCTTAGGAATAATCTGTGGAGCTAGGGTGGGACTCGTTTCCTAATTTCTTGAGCACCCAACAATCACTTGGTAGTTGGGACAGGAAAGTATTGGGTTGACACTTAGAGATGATTAAAATAAATCTCACTTAATCAACTAATTTATTCCTTGGTCTACAACATTGGAAAATTAGTTTCACACTTGCAAGCACATTGATCTAATTATCTTTATTTTACATGCGAGTCATTTTATGTTTTGTGGAATAATTATCTAAGTGGTTACATATATCATCTGGAACACTTTACTTTTCAATCTTTTCATCTTTATCATTGTTCCTGTGTTTGTGGCGTGATCCTTCAAGAAGTTGTGCATCTACCTGGAGGAACTCTCTTGACTGGGTCTTGAGTGATTTTCGTATTTATGCCATTGATAAGCAGTCCAATAGAGTAAGATCTATTGTGAGCATGCTTGGCTTGATGTGTTGATGGTTATTTCATCTTGAGTATCTTTATTTCCTGCACATGCAAGCAACTGGTTAGTCATTTTCTATATATCTTGTATTTAGTGTATCTAGTTTAGCCTTGTTGTAATCTTAGATATTCTTTATTGTAACATTGTATCTATCTATTGTAATCTTGGATATTCTTTCTGTATATTTGTGTCTAGTTGTAACATTTGTAAACTTGTAACTATCTTGTAGCGAATCCCCCTTAACTTAGTTGACCGCTTGCCCAATCTTAGGCACTATTCTTAGTTGTCCTCAAAAAGGTCTGACTGTTCATACTTAATTGTTGCACCCTACATTTTTTTTTTAACATCATAGGCTAGATTCCCCCTAATCTTTTAAAAAATTAAAACCAACTCCTAGAACATTAAACTCTAAATCTCATCTAGTAACTAGGGTCTACCCCCCTTGGCTTCCCTAGAAGTTATCCTATACGAAAGAGGTTAAATTCATAGTGACAGTGTGGAATTTGAACCTAGGCATTGTGCCTCCGAGGACACACTAAATGAGAAGGAATTAGCTCATGTTTGTAAGTGTGTATAAGGACAACAACATCTTTGGCACTGTTGTCGAGGATATGTGTCATGTCCCCTGCCTCTTGATGAAGAGATTTGGGAAGACTTAGTGGTGTAGCCATCCCCACTAGACCATAGTCTCATGTAGCATGGGGAAAAGTCAACCAACTTAATGTTATATTTTGAAGTTGACTTAGAAAAAGGGAAAGAGGAAAAAAAGTAACTCAATGAAGAATTAGAATGTTGGAGGTTGAGTAAGGAGTTGAACCTAGGGGTTAAACTAACTCAAAAGGGAAACAAAATGGAAATATAAAGGAAAGGCTAGAGAACACCTTTCATATCATCTTGGATATTTGGTATTTTCTTGTTGAGCTATTGAGCGCACATTTTTTAGGGTTTTGAGATTTCAAACCCTAGAGAACAACTCAGTGGTGAAAGACTGGACTCACCTTGTTCCAAGATTGCTCTCGGGGATGAAATACTCCACCCACACCATTCTACACTCCTCACAAGTTCCATCATTGATTCAAGAGGGCAACAAGGTCGTACCATTTAGGGTTTTCCAGCAGGAGCACACCATTGCATGAGGGGAAGTTCAATCCAGCATTGTGATAGGGCCTAGAGACATTCTAGCACTTGGGTTTTTCTTGTAGTACCTTGCTCATCAGTTTGGAGGCATTTTGGAGGAGTTATGTCAGCCAGATTGTTAGCTACATATTTGGGACGACTTGGAGAGAAGGAGGGTGCATTGGTGATTCAGGTTTTGTCAGATATAGGGTGTTATACCTCATATCTGGTTGTGAGACTTATCCCGGTGACTTGTGGTAGCTTGATATATCATCCTAGAGAGTTTCAGGAGTTTTGGAGGCTTCCTTCATCAAGGTCGAATTATTGGGCACTTCAGGGTTTCAGGAGGGCATAACCTTGATTAGGGTTTCAGTATTTTGGAGGTGAAAGACTTGGCATTTGAGCTTCATAATTCAGGGAGGGATTTCCCTTGTCCTTAGATATATTTTGGTGAATTTTGGCATTGTTTGGATGTCTCCTTCAGCTAGTTTGAAACCTTGGCCTTCTCATCCACCCAGCAGGACGTGCCAACAGCTAGGGGGTTGGACATAACCCTATTTATTTTGTATTTGGTGCTTCACCATATATTAATCCTTTTGAGGCTTATTTTGTATTTTCGGGATCATTTTGTAGAAACTCGTATCTTCTATCTTGGAGCCATCTAATGTCATTCCAGATCTACTTCTATATTGTATCAGGTTCTTGCTTTTCATAATAAAAAGGTCAGATCTGTGCTTTGGAGTTCCATATCTTCTGTATTGATTAGATATTTCATTGTATTGAGTATATATTCATGATTTGTGTTGAATAATTGAATATAACCCTAAGGCCAAAATTTGAGAGGCCAACCTGCATATACAAACAACCAAAAATTTAATTCAAGGGTTCGCTAGTGTTCCCATGAGAAAAATTTTCTTGGGAAAATTACAGTGGTATCAGAGCTCTGATTCTCCCATTCTATGAGGATTAGTGCATGTAGAAATTCAGTGGTATTTATATGGGCCGAAGGAAGAAACAGACAAGTGAGACATAAGCTGAAATGGAGGGTTCAGGGGATGACATTGAGCCACAGGGCTTGGCATTCTTAGCACAGGAGTTCCATAAATCCATGAACCAGACAAAAATTAAATTGGTCACCCACATACAAGAGAACTAGGAGACAAAACGTAGGGGGCAAGCTGAAATATCTGAGACCTTGAGGAAGGTAGATGAAAACAAGACAGGGATAGCAACAATGTTGATGGAAATGAATCACAAGGAGAAAGGTCCAGAGGCATATGAAAACAGGGAAACGAGTGGATCTCATGGAGGGAACAAGTATCATCCAAAGAATATTTCTTATCATCAGTATGAGGGGAGCCATGGAGGGGGAGAACCACATGGAAAGACAGGTAGCAAGGCTACTCCTAGACCATAATTTCCCAAGGTAGCAAGGCTGCAATGGATCTTGCAAAGCAACAAATAACGAATCAGCAAACGTTTGTCTTCATAAACTCCATGGAACCTGGATCTAGATCCGAGTGTCTTAGCTCAGCTCAAAAGAATTACCCACTAACTTTACTTATTGTTTCAAAAGCGACAACATGTATTACAGAAAGCAGTCTGCGCATACTTACAAATGCATTGTAGAAGAAGAACTAGAGGTTGCTTTCGTTTATGGTACTGCAAAATCTACTTGGCCATTATTTAGAAAGACCGATCGATCGACCTAATTATGCTTTTAAATCAATCGAATTGGATAACCATTGGCAATAGGGAGCGGCTGTTTTTCCTTCTGGGAAAATGAATTTGAAATTGGAGCAAATGTTCTTCTTAGAACTTGAATTTGAAATTGGAGCGTTTTGGAAATTGAAATTGAAATTGGAAGTTACTAAATGTTGATGCACATTTCACGAGAAACGCCCAAGTTGCAATAGTTTTTTAATCATTACGAAGACACTGAAGACGTAATCATTAAGTGAAGTGCTAGATTATGAAGACGCCAGTTGCAACAGTACTAGATTACGAAGACGCCCAAGACGCCCAAGTTGCAACAATTGCTAAATTAATTTAAAATAATCATTAATAAAATTAAATTATAATAATGATGAAAATTTAAAAAAAAAATAATCATATTAACAAAATTAAATTATAATAATGATAAAAAATTTAAAAAATAATAATCATATTATAAGTTTTAAATCATTTTCATTGTTTTGAAAATATGGGACACTTTAACTATATGACCATCCATAGTATATATTGATCTGGTATAGCAAATAAATTATATATTAATTTGATATAGTAAATAAATAATATAATATGTATGAATTTTTTTTTATAAATTTTTATTTTTTAATTGAAAATTATTTTTAATATAAAATTTAGTGAATGAAGATATATATTATTATTATTAATTTTATTTTAAAAAATTGAAATTTTCATACATTAATTAATTAATAATATTTATAATAGATTTTTAAGTTTTTAATTGAAATTTCTTTTTATTATAAATTATTTAATTAAAATATATTATTATCATTAAATTAGTTTTTAAAAATGAAATTTTATTAGTTAATTTAAATTGATAGTAAAAGATAAAATTTTCTTAATTAATTTAAGTTAGTAAATGATATTGACATTTTACATAGTCCAAGGACTAGTCTTCTAAATAAGATTTCACTTCAATCAAAATATATTGCTAAGTTACTTATTCTTTTAAATTATGTTTCACCTAAGTTCTGCCCAATATCATGAGAAATTTTAAATAAATGAATTCTCAATTTTAATAAAAAATTTAAATATCATATAAAAAATTAAAATAAAAATAAAATTTATTAAAATAGTTAAAATGTTTGTTTTGATTTTTTACATAATAATTTATTTTAATTTTCAATAAATATTAATATGTAAATTAAAATAAATTAAGTAATATGATGATAAAGTTAAAATATTTACAAAATCCTTAAATTCTATTTTTGTAATTACTAAAAAGATAAGGTTTAAACCACAAAGTAAGAAGACCAAACACTAAAATAAACACAAGGAAAACACCATGCGGAACAAGAAGAGGAAGACAAAGGTGAACAACAAAGAGGAGGCAATGAAACCACAATGGAGCATTTCGTAAAAAGACAACAAAATTGTCAAAAAAGGAGAAGTCCTGGTCATCGATTAACTCTTTTGAGATGACTTGGAAAGACTACATGCACACCAAACTAAATTGGGTTTTCCCACTTCCTTGATATGAGTAACATGGAATATTTATGATCCACCATCCTTACACCTACCAAAAGGATGATGTTGCAAAAAAATCAATAAGGAAAGATGACCAAACACTAAAAAACCACTTTCCCAAGGACTTGAATTAAAATTCAAATATTCAAGAGGTAAGTTGGTTGTTCACACTCAAATTGAGATTGAAGATAACAATTATGAGATTCTTATTCATATTCATATATTAAAAGGATAGTTTCTCACATTTTCTCTTTGTTACCCCCATAGTTACACCAGGCAGACGATGATCCACAAAGGTTGAGCAAGTCATTTATTCAAAATCAGAGTTCAAAAGTCCAGTCAGGTCTTATGACCCCTTCAAATTTTCTTCTTCTTCTTCTTCTTTATGCATGATCCATACCCCCATGGGAGGAATTATAATACAATAAGATAGCATGAGGAATTTATTATGTAAAAGGCTTAGGCCCCCTAAGACTTGATCATCATTACACACTCTATAGTGTTTTTTTTACTTCTTAATTATATCTTGCTTGTCAACGAGATAAAATTTCTAATTTTTTTCACCCATTACTTCCAAACATGGAGTGTGTATTGATGGCTAGGCCTTATTGTGTGTTGTCTAAGTCTAGTGTCTAATGTATATTACCATACTACTCAATTGTATAGAATCATATGGACATTCACTAAGTCCTCGAATGTTGGATTGTTATATTCTTTGCAATGAAAGTCGAAGGTCAAGTTGGATCAACCGAGCAAAGTAAAAGTCAAAGTAATCGACAACAAGTTGAAGAGGTCAACCGACAAGAGGTCAATAGCCAGTCGTGTGGAAACTGACTAAACATCGAATGAAGGTCGAATATTGGTCGATTGGTAATCCGACTTGGTAATCGACTATAACAAAATCTCGAGATTTGTAGGATTTGTAGCCAATTATCTATGTGGATATGTAACCATTTATTGGGAACCTTTCTTTAGGGTTTTTCCTACTGTAAATCCTATAAATAATCCATGTTGTAATGTTGTAAAAGAAAATATTTAGTTAATCTTTAGATTAATCGTTTTAGAGGTTGTTGGTCATGTAGATGTAAGTCGAATTAGATACATGGTTTTCCTTATGTAAAGCAAGAAGGTATGATGTCGATTGTGTCTTAGGCACAGACCAAGGTTAGACATGTAACCTTTTATTCAAAATGAATCAGACAACAAGAGAGAAAGATGCTCGAGGAATGTTGGTTTTCTTGTTTGGGTTTCCAGGGTAAAATCTCTATGTATTTGTGTGTTTGCTTTGTCATTTCTTTTCTAGGTTGAATATTTCTTCCTCTCTTCTGTTAGGTTTAGCATGGAAGTGTTCTATTTCCTAACATGTGGTATTAGAAATTTGTTTAACAACCTCAGATCTGAGCTAAACCCTAGGTCTAGTGAGAGTCATAAGTCAAAAATATTTAAAGTATGCTTAAAAGAATGACAAGTAGCTCGAGAATAGAGATCAAAAAATTCAATGGCTAGAATTTTGAGCTTTGGAAGCTTAAAATTGAATATTTCCTTATAGATTGAGAACAATGGGCAACAGTCTATCCAAGTACCATTCCGACAAGTATGTCGAGAGAAGAATGGGAGAAACTCGAGAGAAGGGAAAGGAGTATGATTCGACTTTGTCTTGCAGATTCAATGTTGTTGAATGTCTCAAGTGAAGATTCAATCAAGAAATTTTGGGACAATTTTGGGAGATTGTACCAGTTGAAATCCTTGGTAAACAAGTTGTTGCTTAGAAAGAAATTGTATCTTCTGAGAATGAGTGAGGACAGTTCGGTGACTAAGCATTTCAATGTGTTTTATGCCATAATAAGCTAGTTATCTTCTATGGATATTAAAATCATTGAGGAGGTTAAATGTATTAGCCTATTATGTTTTTTATCGGACTCTTGGGATATCTTAGTCGTGGCTATAGAGAGTAATTCAACCACATTAGTGCTAGAATACATGCTTTCATCTCTACTCTTATAAGAAATGAGAAGTAAGAACATGGAAGGATCGACCAAAGATGCATTAGTGGTCAAAGGTTGACCTGTTGACAGAGATAAAGGAAAATTCTCCAGTAGAAAGTCTAAGTTGAAGAGTAGATCTAAATTCTATGTTCATTCAACGAGAAGATGTTGTAAAAGCGATAAAGTTGGGAATTACAAAAGGGACTACAAGTCGAAGGTAGTGGAATTCAGTACAAGATCTGATGAGAAGCAGTTGACTAAGATAAAGATGAATCTAGATAAGGGAGGCGATGTGTACCTTGCATCGATGAATACACAGTCAGATCAAGATGTTTGGTTGATCGACTTAGGAGCATCCTATCATATGACACTGCATAGAGAATGGTTCTACGAATATGAATGATATGAAGGAGGCAATGTGCTTTTGGGGGATGACTCGACAACTAAAATTTTCGGATGAGGCAAAGTCTGACTAATGTTGCAGAATGGGAGGAGTTGAACCCTTCCAAGTGTACTACATATTCCATGTTTGGCCATAAATCCGATATATGTTAGTAAGATGATTGATGTAGGAGTGCACACTCTATTTCAGAAGGATATGTGCAAGATGGTTGAAGGTACGATGGTCTTAATTAAAGGAGTTCAACTTGGAACCATATGCAAGTTGTTAGGGAATGTCGGCTCGACTGGATGAAACAACATTGTTGTTCCTGAAGCCGCTCAAATTCAACTTGACTCAAATCAACTCAGGCTGAGTCGATTAAAACCGACTCGAAAAGTCATCGTCAAGTCAACCCAACCATGCTATTTCACAAGAGGATGGGGCACATTGGAGAAAAATGACTTTGAGCTATACAAAACAAAGGTATGATCAAATATTTTCCTAAATGTAATTTAGAAGTCGACTTTTGTGAACATTGTATATATGGAAAAAAAAATCGAGTATGGTTCCCATCTAGAGAAACAAGGGAAAATGGGATTCTAGAATTGATTCATAGTGATGTGGTTGGCCCTGTCATCACACATATTGTAGGTTGGGAAAAGCTCGACCCAATCCAAAAAAGTGAGACAACTATGGGAGTAACTACACACTCTCACCTTAGATAGATACTCCCCTTGATTTAGTGATGATAACTCACTACAAGGGGGGAATCCCAGTGACCCTAGGGGGGTTGCAATGGAAAGTGGTAGGATGACCAATGAAACCCCTATAGGTCAAGTTTGGAAGTGGAAAAAGGTTTGGAAACAAGTATTGTTGATGAGGGGAAGTTGCCAAAGTGTTTTGTACCCACAAAATAATGTTAAATGTGCCCAAGACAAGACAATTAATAAAAATACAAGCCAAATATTTAATGGGACAAGCAAGTGAAGCTTGTTTTCCTAATATTGCAGCAGTAATACACACACACACAGACACACACACAATGGAAAGAGTTCTTAACTACAAATGGAAAGTGGTAGAATGACTAATGAAACCCTTATAGGTCAAGTTTGGAAGTGGAAAAAGGTTTGGAAACAAGTCTTGTTGATGAGGGGAGGTTTCTGAAGTGTTTTGTACCTGCAAGATAATGTTGAACATGCCCAAGACAAGACAGTTGATCGAAATACAAGACAAATATTTAATGGGACAAGCAGGTGAAGTTTGTTGTCTTAATATTGCAACATTAAACAAATATATATATCAACAATGGAAAGAGTTGTTAAATACAAAATTAACCATCAAAAGAATCAAATATTTATTGGATGATCAAGTACTAAACATGTAGATAAGTTTCCAATACTTAAACACAAGCTTTGATGGTAAAATAGGGATGTTATTATGAAGTTATCAAAATAGTATGTATTAGGGTACCCTTATGGTTGTAGAAAACAATTTCTACATCAACAATATCTATGCACTAAAATCAACAAAGAATCCATCCAAAATATAACCAATTACAAGTAGAATTTATATGGCATCTTGTAAGCAAATTTCAATGGTATATTAGTGATTAAAGGAAGAGTTTAAGAGTGTTTTATTGTAGCCCTAATGGTTTTATCATTTAATTAACTACAACAAGAGAATAACAAGGCTAATCTAGACACCTTAGTGTCTTAAGCAATCTTGTGGAACTAAGAAAATATTCCAATTTGAACAAATGCAATATCTCCAAAAATCATGTATTTCAATGAAATGATTTTATTTCTCCAATGCAAGTAGAAGAGTGCTTAGTCTATTGGGTTATGGAGTCTTGGATGTAAGAGTTGTAATTACTACTTCTCTAGGGGTGTAGACCCTTTTACTCCCTAGAGAAAGAAAATACAACAAGGTAAATCTAGAAGGGTGTAAGCCCTTTTACTCCTTCTAGCAACCTTGAAAAAATGACTTATCCAACAATTATGATAGGTTTGGTGGAGGGTATATACCATTTTATTCTTCTAAGTGAGAGAGTTGTGATAAAATTAAATGTCTTAGGTCTCCTTTTATTGGAGGCCTTTAAAACTAGTTTTTCCACATATGATTAGGGTAAAACACAATTTGGGAGGCCAACCTTGTTACGATTTGTCTCTGCTGGAGGTTTCCCCCTCGAAGAGGCAAGTGAACATTGCTATCTCTAATAAAGGTCTTCCTTTTGGTGTTATTATGGTATTTTTATAGCTGTAATCTTGTTGTTCGATTAATGCTTGCTAAATATTTATGTTTTGCATATTATTATTCATCTGGTATATTGCAAGTGGTATCAGAGCTCCTTCATGGGCAGAAATTGTGGGGTATTTTTTTTTAAGGGTAGAGACGTAATTCGACGTCTTTAAGCTACAAATATATGTCGTTACACACATAAACCCATGGTCGGGGACTCATACATGCAGGAAATACAATTTGTACTTAAGTGCATATTTATTACCAACCTTTTAACCCATGTTGGTACCCCTTTGAGAGGTAGTGCATCAGACAACACCTCTATACAGATCAACCTAGATATCATGAACCCCTTCATAGATAAACCAATCAGTCGCCTGACTATAGCACAGGGAAAACCCTTTTCTGTAGAACCATTGAATACCCTAACCCTTTGGACAGAAACATAAATAGAACAAACAATATCTATTGCCAGGAAGCTATGTCTCCTACATTTTGGTTGCAATATTCCCACACATTTCTCCCTATTAATCATTTGGCCAATTTGTCACTACAATATTATTCAGATCAAAGTATAACTTTGCAGGAGTTAAAAAACAATATGGGGCTAGGTTGCACCCTTATTTGAGACTTGGTCCATTGGATTCCTTTCTTCATCCTAATCACAGTGGTACCCTTCATTTTTAAGTACTTTTTTTAGGCGTACCCAACCCTTTCTTGGAGGCCCTTATTTGAGACCTATCCCATTGGATTCTTCTTTTTGTCTTGATCAACCGAGAACCTATCAATTTTAATCCCATATTTCCATCCCGACACCTCTACTACTTAAGCCTCCATCATGCCTACCACCTACTCTCAGTCCCAAGAAACCTCAGAGGACAAGGTGTCCAACCTAGAACAACAAATGGCCTCCAAAAACACCACCTTACAAACTATCCTTGACAAGAAATCCCACTATTTAGATAAACTCCTAAAGAGTAATATTGTTGAGCCCAATATCGAGGACCCTCATTCTTCCCATTATGAGTATACTCACTCATCCTACTCCCTTTGGGGTTCTCCACCTTCCTAGAATAAGGTGCCGGAAGTTGACATGAATAAATTTGATAGTTCCAACCCTGCCGGATGGGTTTCTCAAATGGAACAAAACTTCTCCCTTCATGAGATTCGAGATGATGAGACCAAACTCCATGTAGGGGTTTTGTACTTGGATAAAGAACGTTGGCAGTGGTGGAAGTCGCATAAGAAATTTTATCTAGGACTACCCACTTGGAACATGTTCACTAATGTAGTTTGTGCCCATTTTGATAGGGAATCACATTTTTTAGGCAATCTCACTAAGCTCCGCCAAACCGGATCGGTCAAAGACTTCATCACAAAATTTGAATAGTTGTCCATCTGAACCAAGGGCTTATCAAATGAAATTTACCTTGAATGTTTTATCAGTGGCTTAAAGGAAGCAATCAGGGCTCATCTGAGCATGCATCATCCTACTACCCAATTGCAAGCATGCTAATTAGCACTGGATGCAAAGACCATCCTTCAAGATCCAACCCTGAAGGCTACATTCCCCAACCATCCTCACTCTAGGGCTATCCTATCTCTGACACAAACATTGAAGGTCCAAAAGGTATCTCGAACATAAATGTCAAACAGTGCAAGCAAGGAATTTTCTATTACTCTAATGAAAAGTATTCACTGGGACATAAATGCAGGGAACAAAAGTTCTTCCAGATTGATGCATCAATTCTCTCTTCCTATGTATACATACCATCATATGAGGCTCCTGACCAAGAGAATGCTTAACTAAGTGTTCATGTTGAATATTATGTTGTGGCACCAGAGGAACTTGTCATATCTCTTCATGCCCTCTCAAGTATTTTGGCCCCACGGACATTGAAGATCAAGGGCTACATCAAACATAGGCCAATTGTGGTGTTGATTGATAGTGGTATCACCCATAATTTTATTCATCGCAGGCTTGTTGAAGAGACCAATTACTTTGTCTGCCCTTTTTCTAATTTCTAAATTTTCATCGCTAATGGTGGTACGATGAAGTGTGGGGGTCATTGTGAGAATGTCAAACTCCAAATGGGTGATTATAATATGAAAACCCACATGTTCTCTATTTCCATGGGGGGACGTGATAAAATTTTTGGTGTTGAATGGCCTCACACTTTAGGACCAATCACAATGGATTATGAAGAGTTATATATGAGCTTCACCCAAGAGGCTCACACCTATACCCTTCGAGGTGTCCGCATGGGCTCTCCTAAAATTATCAGTTCTCACGGGATGGAGAAATTTTTGAAGGAAACTATGACGTGATTTCTCAATTGCATTCCATATAGGTCACTAATTAGGCCTCTCTGATAGTCCCTCCTAGCCTGCAACTAATATTGGACAAGTACCCGAAGGTCTTTGAAGTTCCAGTGGATTTACCTCCTTCCAAGGGTGAGCATGATCATAGCATCCCTCTCTTGTCGAGCAGTCAACCCCCCAATGTACGTCCCTACATGTATCTATTTTCTCAAAAAAATGAAATCGAAAAGATCGTACATGAACTAATGGAGGCGGGAATAATTCTCCCCAGTACTATCCACTATTATTCTCCTGTGGTGATGGTCTTAAAGAAAGAAGGTACTTGGCGCATGTGTCGCGATTTTCATTTCTTGAATAAACTAACCATCAAATATAAGTTTCCCATTCTTGTCATTGATGATCTGTTGGATGAAATCCAAGGTGCCTGTGTCTTCACCAAATTATACCTATGCTCCAGTTATCACCATATCGAGATGAAGGAGGAAGATATGAAGACTTCTTTCAGAACTTATGAAGGACATTATGAATTCTTGGTCATGCCTTTCATCCTTTGCAATGCCCCATCTACCTTCCAAAGCCTCATGAACAAAATATTGAAACCTTACCTTCAATAGTTTGTCTTGGTTTTCTTTGATGACATCCTCATATACATCCACAGTTGGGATAGCCACCTTATGCATGTGGACAAATTTCTTCATTTGCTGCAACACAACCAATTGTTCATCAAAAAGACCAAATGTTCATTTGGAGCCAGCAAAGTGGAATACTTGGGCCACAATGTGGGTCTATAAGGGGTAAAAATGGACCCAAAAAAGATACAAGCTATGAAGGAGTGGCCACGACCCATGACTTTACAACACCTAAGGGGTTTTCTCCGTCTCAAAAGGCTATTACAGGAATTTTTTCCATGATTATGGAAAAATTGCTAAGCCCTTGACTGATCTTCTTAAGAATAATGCATTTCATTGGACACCTGTTGCTGAGCAAGACTTCATAGATTTAAAGAGGGCCATGTCCACTACTCATGTCCTAGTTTCTCCTGACTTCAACAAAACCTTTGTGGTGGAATCAAATGCTTCTGGCACTGGTCTAGCTGCAGTGCTCACACAAGATGGTCAACTGTTATAGCCAGATTTTCCTCACCCTATGCAAACTTGCTTAGAGGGCCCTTTTCCATTTCCCTATGCAGACTTGAAGTCCCCTTTTGTAGTTCATAGAGATAAAAATTATATTTTTCCACATATACACACCCTAACAACTATACAACATGTGTATATGAAGATTGCACCATTACAACCCGTGTACATTGGGTTTTGTGCTCAAAATTAAAAAATGGTGTTGGGTTTCCATGTCACGTCACGCGATCCATGATCCTTGACCTTCCATATACTTTAAATGTTTCGATTTTCCCCTTCAGTTCCATTTGAAGGCTATAAATGGGCCATATCCAAGATATGAAAAAGAGTAGAAGAATTCAACTTTGAGAGCAAAGTTACTCTCGAGAAATTATTCACTTCATATTGAGTCTGCATCCATTTGTCATTTTAAATCTGAACACATTGTTCAGCCCCCAATATCTTCCCTATTTGATGGAGAACCTCATTGTCTCTCTTATATGAGCTTGTCTTTGGTGGAGGATTGAAGTGGTGGAGGCCCAGCTGGAAGGGACTTGGTTTCTCGGTTCTGAAGCTTCTTTATTTCCATTTCATTTTCTTTCATTCATTCATTTCAAATTTATTTGTTAACAATCTTATATAGGTCAATAAAATCAATTTAAATTTCTGGTTTTTACATGTGGGGAATTTATGTTGAAAAACAAGAATTTTTGTAACTTTGTTTAAGTGTGTTGCAACAAAATAAGCAAGCAATAACTTCCCGATTTTTCCAGGTTCTCGCTAGGTTAAGGGCACATGCTGTACAATTTCATCCACAACACACTTTCCAGGGTCTCCTTTCAAAGTGGTAATTCTATCCCTTTCTTCTTTTCTATCTGAATTAGTGTAAGCAAGCGCAAAGGAGTGTACCCAAGAGGCTTTCATTCCTTCTTTTCAATTTTTTCTTTAAAAGTTCTAGTTTAGTTTCCTTTCCATCTCTACTTCATAGTTTAGCTAGTTAGTTTTGATATCTACATGCATGTTTAACAATTAAAATTATCTAGAGTAGACCTCACACCTAAATGTTATATTAGAGCCCGTGGAGGCATAGTGGATTTTTTTCTTTCATCATTACTTTGCATGCAAACATTTATTTCTTAAGTATCTATCTTATATACATGCATGCAAACACTAATATTATGATGAATTAAACAAATTTTCAATTTTGCAAGTATTTTCAGTTCTTCACAGTTCACATGCAATAACCTCATAATTTAAGAACTTAACTTGCAATATCATTGTTTAAGGGCTTCAACCTTCACAACATTAATTTTCAATTTCAACACTTTGAGCAAGCTACAAGCACTCAAACACACTTCAACACACTTCAACACTTAATAGGACACCATTACCAACCATATTCGCCATTTAAAATGGGATCGGAGGACGAAAATAGAAGGTGTTGGGCCAGGGACGGTCTCGTGGCATGCGACATCCTTTTCGAGAGTACTCTGATCTTAGGAATGACCTATGGAGCTAGGGTGGGAATCATTTCCTAACTTCTTGAGCACCCAACAATCACTTGGTAATTGGGATAGGAAAGTATTGGGTTGACACTTAGATAGGATTAAAATAAATCTCACTTAACCAGCTAATTTAATCCTTGGTCTACAACATTGGCAAATTAGTTTCACACTTGCAAGCACACTGATCTCATTATCTTTATTTTACATGCGAGTCATTTTATGTGTTGTGGAATAATTATCTAAGTGGTTACATATATCATCTGGAACACTTTACTTTTCAATCTTTTCATCTTTATCATTGTTCCTRTGTTTGTGGTGTGATCCTTCAAGAAGTTGYRCATMTACCTRGAGGAAMTCTCTTGACTGGGTSTTGAGTGATTTTYGTCTTTATTCCATTGATAAGMARTCCAATAGAGTAAGATCTATTGTBAGYATGCTTGGCTTGATGTGTTGATGGTTATTTCATCTTGAGTATCTTTATTTCCTGCACATGCAAGCAACTGGTTAGTCATTTTCTATATATCTTGTATTTAGTGTATCTAGTTTAGCCTTGTTGTAATCTTAGATATTCTTTATTGTAACATTGTATCTATCTATTGTAATCTTAGATATTCTTTCTGTATATTTTTTTCTAGTTGTAACAGCTGTAAACTTGTAACTATATTGTAGTGAATCTCCCCTTAACTTAGTTGACCCCTTTCCCAATATTAGGCGCTAGTCTTAGTTGTCCTCAGAAAGGTCTGACTGTTCATACTTAATTGTTGCACCCTACATTTGTTGTTTAACATCATAGGCTAGATTCCCCCTAATATTTTAACAAATTAAAACCAACTCCTAGAACATTAAACTATAAATCTCATCTAGTAACTAGGGTCTACCCCACTTTGCTTCCCTAGGAGTTAGCCTATATGGAAGAGGTTCAATTCAAAGTGACAGCGTGGACTTTGAACCTAGGCATTGTGCCTCCAAGGACACACTAAATGAGCAGGAATTAGCTCATGTTTGTAAGTGTGTATAAGGACAACAACATCTTTGGCACCATTGTCGAGGATAAGTGTAATGTTCCCCACCTCTTGATGAAGAGATTTGGGAAGACTTAGTGGTGTAGCCATCCCCACTAGACCATAGTCTCATGCAGCATGGGGAAAAGTCAGTGAACTTAATGTTATATTTTGAAGTTGGCTTAGAAAAAGGGAAAAAGAAAAAAAAGTAACTCAATGAAGAATTAGAACGTTGGAGGTTGAGTAAGGACTTGAACCTAGGGGTTAAACTAACTCAAAAGGGAAACAAAATGGAAGTATAAAGGAAAGGCTAGGGAACACCTTTCATATCATCCTGGATATTTGGTATTTTCTTGTTGAGCTATTGAGCACACATTTTTGAGGGTTTTGAGATTGCAAACCCTAGAGAACAACTCAGTGGTGAAAGACTCCACTCGCCTTGTTCCAAGCTTGCTCTCGGGGATGAAATACTCCACCCACACCATTCTACATTCATCACAGGTTCCATCATCGATTCAAGAGGGTAGCAGGGTTGTACCATTTAGGGTTTTTCAGCAGGGGCACACCATTGCATGAAGGGAAGTTCGATCCATCATTGTGATAGGGCCTAGAGACATTCTAGCACTTGGGTTTTTCTTGTAGGACCTTGCTCATCAGTTTGGAGGCATTTTGGAGGATTTACGTTGGCCAGATTGTTAGCTACATATTTGGGATGGCTTGGAGAGAAGGAGGGTGCATTGGTGATTCAGATATTGTCATATCTAGGGTGTTATACCTCATATCTGATTGTGAGACTTCTCCTAGTGACTTGTGGTAGCCTGATATATCATCCCAGAAAGTTTCAGGAGTTTTGGAGGCTTCCTTCATCAAGGCCGAATTATTCGACACTTCAGGGTTTCAGGAGGGCATAACCTTGATTAGGGTTTCAGTAGTTTGGAGGGGAAATACTTGGCATTTGAGCTTCATAATTCAGGGAGGGATTTCCCTTGTCCTATATATCTTTTGGTGAATTTTGGCATCATTTGGATGTCTCCTTTAGCTAGGCCGAAACCTTGGCCTTCTCATCCACCCAGCAGGACACGCCAACAACTATGGGGTTGGACGTAACCCTATTTATTTTGTATTTGGTCCTTCATCATATATTCAGCCTTTGGAGGCTTATTTTGTATTGTCGAGATCATTTTGTAGCAGCTCATATCTTCTATCTTGGAGACATCTAATGTTATTCCAGATCTACTTCTATATTGTATCAGGTTCTTTCTTTTCATAATAAAAAGGTCAGATCTATGCTTTGGAGTTCCATATCTTGTGTATTGATTAGATATTGCATTGTATTGAGTATATCTTCATGATTTGTGTTGAATAACTGAATATAACCCTAAGATCGAAATTTGAGAGGCCAACCTACATATGCAAACAACAAAACATTTAATTCAAGGGTTAGCTAGTGTTCCCAAGAGAAAAATTGGCTTGGGAACATTACAGTGGTGTCAGAGCTCTAATTCTCCCATCCTGCGAGGATTAGTGCATGTAGAAATTTAGTTGTATTTATATGGGCCGAAGGAAGAAACAAACAAGTGAGACAGAAGCTGAAATGAAGGGTTCATGTGATGACATTGAGCCACAGGTCTTGGCATTCTTAGCATAGGAGTTCCATAAATCCATAAACTAGAAAAAAAGTAAATTGGTCACCCTCATACAGGAGAACTAGGACACAAAACGTAGGGGGAAAGTCGAAATATCTAAGACCTTGAGGAAGGTAGATGAAAACAAGATAAGGATAGCAACAATGTTGATGGAAATGAGTCACAAGGAGAAAGGTCCAGAGGCATATGACAACAGGGAAATGAGTGGATCTCATGGAGGGAACAAGTATCATCCAAAGCATATTTCCTATCATCGGTATGAGGGGATCCATGGAGGGGGAGAACCACATGGAAAGACAAGTAGCAGGGCTACTCTTAGACCATACTTTCCCACGTTCATAGATGAACCCACACAGTGTGAACCCATATATGACTTTGTTGAGAAGATGGTGCAATGTTCTAGGGAGTAAAATGATTTGAGTATGACAATTAAGAGGAAAATGACCCTAGATAAGTATTGTCAACTCAAATTCAGAATGAAACCTAGGCCAAACCACAGGAGCAATTATGAGTTTGAGTGTAGGGATGGGAAGATGGAAATCCCCTACTTCGATGGATCAACCAAGATAACTGCACATGCATGGGTACATAAACTAGACATGTACCTGCAGCTTAACCCTATGAGGGATATGGAGGCCATAAAGTTTTCCACCATGTACTTGGATGGAAAATATCATGATTGGTGGTATCATAGATTGACCACACTTGGACACAATTAGATAGTGGCATACATAGATTTCACTCAGAGGCTCATTGACAGGTTCGACCATGGGGATCTTGAGCTACATTTCTGGGAGCTCACACAACTCAAACAAACAAGAGCATCTGAGATGTATATTGAAGAATTCTAGAGACTAGCAGTCATGGTGCAAGACGTGTTACAGTCTAGGCTCATGATGCTCTTCATTGAGGGTTTGATGGAACCCTTGAAGGGTTGGGTAAAGGATTTTAAGCCTACCAACCTGCAGTATGCTATCTGGAGGACGAGAGAACTATGATCAACTACAAAGCCAAAATTTGTGCCTAGACCACCTCTTAACACCGAAGGAAGAGACCATAGACCTTCGATGAACCTAGGAGGGAGTGACCCAAGGGAATTTGACAGGGGAAGAGGTAGGATGGACAAGAATACTAGAGGAGAATTAAGGAGGAAGCAACTATGCTACACATGCAAAGATCCATGGAACCCATCCCACAAATTCATGGGTCGTGGCCAAGTGCATTACATAGAGGTGACATCAGAAAATGATGAGGATAAGGATTTTGGCCACATCCAAAACATAGAGGAAAACACCACCAAAATTGCAAAGGAGGCTATATGTCATGACAGTACGACAAAAGAGAGAGCTAATTTGGCATCCATCAGTGGGGTTCCCAAGTACAACATCTTCAGAATGAGAGGAGTCTTGCAGGGGAAAAAGGTGTCAGTGTTGATTGATGGGGGGGGCTCTCACAACTTCATTGACTCAACATTGCTACGGAGGAGGCATATACCCATGGTTGAATTTGAAGGATTCAAGGTGGAGGTAGCAGGTGTAAGCACCATGCCTTGTAACCGGTACATTCTAGGAATGAATCTTACATTGGATAGACATGATTTGGTACAAGATGTTTATGTGATGGACCTTCCAGACACCAACATAATCCTTGGAGTACAATGGCTCAGTACGTTGGGGCCTATCACCACCAACTACAATACCATGGAAATGTCTTTCACATAGGAGGGTGGAATAAAGGTAGTCCTCCAAGGCATGACAGGTAACTCAGCCAAGGTGGTCATGAAAAAGAGGATGGAGGCAATTTTCAGGAGAGAGGAAGTAGTGTATGTTGCTGAGTGCAATATTTTGGCACGTGTGCACAAAAAGGGGAACATTCACTATGCACCAGAGGCTCACGAGATCATTGACAAACATAGTAAGGTGTTTGGACCTATTCCACTAGGAGTGCCACTTGAAAGGGGATTTGAGCATATCATTGAGTTAGAGGAAGGAGAAAAACCAGTCATCACCATGCCTTACAGACACCCAAAGAAGTACAAGGATAAAATAGAAAAGGAACTCAAAGAACTCTTGGATATGGGGCACATGAGGCCAAGTTCCTTCCCTTTTGCCTCTTCCGTGGTGTTGGTCAAGAAGAAGGATGGAACCATGCACATGTACATTGACTTCAGGGCACTAAACAATAAAACAATAAAAAACAGGTATCCCATACCAAGGATTGAGGAGTTATTGGACGAGCTTCATGGGGTTGTCCATTTCACAAAAATTGAACTGTGCTCTAGCTACCATAAAATCAAGATGAGGGAGGAGGACATCCCAAAAACTACTTTCAAGTGTCACTACGATGACTATGAGTTCTTAGTGATGCCATTTGGCTTAACCAATTCCCACCGACGTTCCAATCATGTATGAACCATGTCTTCAACAAAAAGTTAAGGAAGCATCTTCTTGTTTTCTTTGATGACTTGCTAATCTATAGCAAGACATGGGAGGAACACCTTCAACATGTGGAGCAGATATTGAATACCATGGAGGATCAATCATTGTATTCCAAGGAGTCCAATTGTGAATTTGGAATGATAGAGGTTCTCTACTTGGGACATATTATTGGGGTTAAAGGAGTACAGGTACATCAGGAGAAAATTCAGGCCATAGTTGAATGGCCCACACCCAAAACCCTTACAGAGTTGAGGGTATTTATGGGCATCTGCAACTATTACAGGAGATTCGTCAATGGTCTCTCCCAATTGTGTGAATCCTTGACCGATCTAACAAAGAAAGGGGCCTTCAGATGGAGTGAAGAGGACCAAGTCACCTTCGACATAATGAAGAAAGTAATGAGCATGTGCCTTGTGTTGGCACTACTAGATTTCGGCCAACCTTTCAACTTGGAGTGTGATGCCTACGAAGAAGGCATTGTGGCCATATTGATGCATAATAGGAACCCTCTTGCCTATGAGAGACAAAATCTTAGGGGTCCTAAGTTACTTTACACTATCTATGACAAAGAGATGTTGGCCATCATGCACGACTTGGAAAAAATCCGACAATACTTAGTCGGTGCTAGATTTGTGGTAAAATCGTATCACAATAGCCTCAAGTACTTCTTTGAGCAGAAGGATTTGAACGAAAGACAATAGAAGTGCGTCAGTAAGATACATTCCTATGACTTTGACATTGAATTCATCAAAGGGAAAAACAATGTAGTGGTAGATGCATTATCCAGGAGGCCATCAGTCTATGCCATGACATATGTATCAATTTATTGGAAGGACCACCTTGTGATCGAATACTCAAAAAATCAGTTTTCTTTTCAGGTGATAGATGGACAGGTAAAAGATAATAACTTTAGGGTCATAGAGGGCATCATCTACTATAAGGGCCAAATATTTTTGGTTCCTGAATCAACCTACAAGGCCAAGATACTACAGGCTTGTCATGACTCACCAATGGAAGGGAACCAAGGATTGGAAAGACTTACATGAAAGTAAGGGAGAGGTTCTCATGGAAGGGCCTCAAGGAGGATGTGATGAGTCACATCAAGGAGTGTACTACTTTTCAAGAGAATAAGGATGAGCACACTCATCTAGCAGGACTGTTGCAACCTTTACCCATCCCCGAGCATAAATGGGGGAGTATCTCCATGGACTTCATCATAAAGTTTCTAAGGGTACAGGGTAAGGATTGTATTTTTGTAGTGGTGGATGGGATGACTAAATTTGTACACTTCTTTGCCATTGCTACAGACTTCAGTGCATCACAGGTGGACAAATTATTTTTCATAGATATTTTCAGATTACATGCTCTACCCAAAACCATTATTAGTTATAGGGAAAACAGATTTATGAGTATGTTTTGGTAGGAGTTATTCAGGCTAGTTGGTATGGCCTTGACCCCTAGCACTAGTTATCATCCGTGGATGGATGGACAGACCGAAATAGTCAACAAATGGGTGGAAGGCTACCTCAGGAATTATGTGGTTGGGCAGAAGAAGGCATGGGTTAGGTGGCTACACTTGGGGGAATACTTTTACAGCAGCACCCACCACATGTCCATAGGCATGACCCCATTCAGGGCATTGTACAACTATGACCCACTCTCATTCACAGATATTTATTTTGGTGACAACAGAGCCCTGATGGCATAGGATTGGGTACATTAGAGCCAGAACATCCTCAGGGAGTTGAAGGATCACTTACAAAGGGCACATAATTAGTAGAAGGTCCAAGTAGATAAACATAGGATGGAGCGCACCTTTGAGATTTGTGATTAGTCTACCTAAGGATCCAACCGTATAGGTAGACTTTTATCAAAAGAAATGGAGCATAAAATCTCCAACCTCGTTTCTTTGGGCACTACAGGATCAATAGAAGGGTAGGGGTCATGGATTATGAGCTAGAGCTCCCACAAGGTAGCAGGATCCACAACATTTTCCATGTTTCATGCCTGAAGAGGGCCATTGGCCAACACATCACCCCCTTGAGGTGCTTCCACCTCTCAATGAAGAGGGGAAATTGGTGCTAGTATCGGAGGAAATATTGGAGGTATGGGAGAAGAAAATCTGCAAGAGAAGCATCCGAGAATACTTAATCAAATTGAAGGATCTGCTTATTGAAGATGCCATGTGGGAGAATGAGAAAGTGATACAGGAAGCAGGTTCAAAATTTCTTATGGGCAAGCAATTTCTAGTGGGGGAGACTGTAATGTCCCCCACCTCTTGATGAAGAGGTTTGGGAATACTTAGTGGTCTAGACATCCCCACTAGACCATAGTCTCATGCAGCATGGGGAAAATTCAGCCAACTCAATGTTATATTTTGATGTTGACTTAGAAAAAGGGAAAGAGGGAAAAATGTAACTCAATGAAGAATTATAATGCTGGAGGTTGAGTTAGGAGTTGAACCTAGGGGTTAAACTAACTCAATAGGGAAACATAATGGAAGTATAAAGGAAAGGCTAGGGTGCACTTTTCATATCATCTTGGATATTTGGTATTTTCTTGTTGATCTCTTGAGCACACAGTTTTGAGATTACAAACCCTAGAGAACAACTTAGTGGTGAAAGATTCCACTCACCTTGTTCCAAGTTTGGTCTTGGGGATGAAATACTCCACCCACGCCATTATACACTCATCAGAGGTTCCATCATTGATTCAGAAGGGCAACATGGTCGTACCATTTATGGTTTTCCAACAGGGGTGCACCATTGCATGGGGGGAAGTTCGATCCAGCATTTTGATAGGTCCTAGAGACATTCTAGCACTTGGGTTTTTCTTGCAAGACCTTGCTCATCAATTTGGAAGCATTTTGGAGGAGTTACTTCGGTCAGATTGTTAGATACAAATTTGGGACAACTTGAAGAGAAGGAAGGTGCATTGTTGATTAAGATATTGTCAGATCCAGTGGGTTATACCTCATATCTGACTGTGAGACTTCTCCCATTGACTTTTGGCAACCTGATCTATCATCCTAGGGAGTTTTAGGAGTTTTGGAGGCTTCCTTCATTAAGGATGAATTATTGGGCACTTCAGGGTTTCAGGAGGGCACAATCGTGATTAGGGTTTCAACATTTTGGAGGGTAAAGACTTGGCATTTGAGCTTCATACTTTAGGGAGGGATTTACCTTGTCTTGGTCTATCTTTTGGTGAAGTTTTGCATCGTTTGGAGGTCTCCTTCAGCTAGGTCGAAACCTTGGCCTTCTCATCCACCCAACAGGACATGCCAACAGCTAGGGGGTTGGATGTAACCCTAGTTATTTTGTATTTGGTCCTTCATAATATATTCATCCTTTGGAGGCTTATTTTGTATTGTCGGGAGCTTTTTGTAGCAGCTCATATCTTCTATATTGGAGCCATCTAATGTTATTCCATATTTTCTTCTATATTGTATGAGGTTCTTGATTTTCATAATAAAAAGGTCAGATCTGTGCTTTGGAGTTCTATATATTGTGTATTGATTAGATATTGCATTGTATTATGTATATCTTCATGATTTGTGATGAATAACTGAATATAACCCTTAGGCTGAAATTTAAGAGGCCAACCTACATATACAAACAACCAAACAGTTAATTCAAGGGTTAGCTAGTGTTCCCAAGAAAAAAATTGGCTTGGAAACATTATAATAAGTCGTTTAGACTTGATCAAAACGACTTAACTTATTCTTTTAGAACTAAACAATAAAAACTTTTAGTCCCTAAAATTCTTTGAATTTGCATTGGTTTATTTTGTGTGATTCTTTTCCAAGTGGCGACTCCATTGAACAAATATGTCAAGTATACTACTAGGAGCATTGCACAAGGATTGATTTACTCTTTTCCTAAACTTGAAAAGGTTTATAAGAGGAGGTTACATCACCTTCTTCCTAGGAGGCTACTTGAAATTCTTGGAGAAGAAGAACTCACTAATATCCAATTTTTGTTCCAAACTAATAATCAACCAATTGTTAATAATCCCACTAATACTCCTAATGCAACCATGAGTGTGTTTTTGAGGCCTTTGAATTTTGCAGTGATCCAAGGTGCTCCACACCAAGTCCCTGAGAAGGCCATAGAAAAGTTACCTACCTTTAAGGGAAACAATGCAATCAATGCAAAGTCTCACATCTTGAACTTCTAGATGTGTGTTGAGAGGTATTGTCGGGGTCATAATGAAGAGGATGTGAAAATGACCCTTTTTGTGTATTCACTAGTAGGTGATGCGGCTGAATGGTTTACAGATTTTGATCCAGCTAAGTTTAGCACCCTTTATTCAATATTGGATGAATTTAGGAAGAGATGGGGTGATCATAAGGAACATAGGTTTCAGTTAGCTTCCCTCACTTCTAGCCATAAGAAAGAGAATGAAACTGTGGAGGAGTTCAACACTAAGTTTAACAGTTTAGTGAAGAGTTTGAATGATGATATAAAACCCTCATATGTCACAGTATTGATATATTATATGGAGTATTTTGAGGGGGAAATGAGGTATTCCCTAAGGGATAAGGATCCTCAAACAAAAGCACAACTATAAAAATTGATAAGAACATGTAGGATGCTAGGAAGTCTAACATTTCTGATTTTACATGAGGTTCTTCTTCTTCAAAAGTAAATGATGAAAAGAAGAAGAAGGTTGAGGGTCAAGAGTCATAAAATGATGGAATTAAGGAGTTGACCCAAATTATTAAACAAATGGAAATAAATCATGCCAATCAGATCAATGCCTTGCATAATAGATTGATCACTATGGAGAGGGCACAAAATAATAGACAACATCCTAGGTGAAATGATAAATGGCCTAAGAGACCTCCTCAACATGAGAATAGGCCACCTAATCCTTTTGAATCCACCAACTTGGTAGATCATCACTCAATACATTATTTTAGGACTTGTGGTGAGTTTCATGAGGAAGTGACTTGTCCAGTTTTCCTTGAGGGTTGTTATGATAATGATTATTGAAGTCAAGGAAATTAATAAATCAACATGTGTGGTAGGAAATACAATTGTGGCATGTATGATTGGATGGAGTTTGTTGAATATGGAAATAGTGAAAACCTTATGAATAATGTTGTTGATAAAGAAACAGAGAAGTTTGGGCCTAATCCCACACCCAAGCAAGTAGCAGAAATGGCTAAGTATAGGGGAATTACATACCAAAGGAATGGAAATAAAGATAAAGGTCAATCTAGTGTTCCCAAGGTATCCCCTTTTCCTCCTAAGTCAAATGTGCATGTTGACTCAAGTTTGAATATTGACTTAGGTGGTTGGTTGAGTAATGCTAAGATGTTAGTTCCAATGTCATAACTTATGAAGATCCCTTCCCAAAGGGAGCAGTTACTTAAATCCATAGAAGATCTTCCTCAGAGTTTTGCTGATAGGAAACCAATAGTTGCTTACTAGGAAACACCCGTTTTCTTATAGAATTGGGATAGGGGTAATGAGAAGAATCTACCTTTCTACCTATATTTACTTGTAAATGACAAAGTATTACACAATTGCATGCTAGATTCAGGGGCAAGTTCTAATGTTATGACTAAGAAGGTGATCGAACAATTAAATCTTAGAATATCTATACCTTATCATAACATTTGTGCCATGGATAGTAAAACGATTGAAGTGCATGGATTGATTAAAGGTTTGTAAGTACATTTGTCAGTCTTCCCAGACATCATGTTTGAAATGGACATAGTAGTGATTGATGTTCTAGATGCTTGGGGAATGTTATTAAATAGAAAGGCAGCTGCAGATTTGGGTGGTAACTTACAAATGGATTTATCTTATGCTACCATCCCTACTCCAGATGGGAACACTTTCAAGTTGACTAGGGAAGTGTTTAGAAGATATCATATTGAAGACACAAGAAACCCAAAAAATGATGAGAGTCTCGGTAATTATGCCATCTTGTCTAACTCTATTGTACCCTTAGAGAAAAATGTTCATAAGGATAAAGTTGATGAGATATGGTATATGAATTTTGATAGTTCTTTTTCTAGAGTGGGAAAGGGTGTTGGAATTGTGCTTCAAGCTCCAAATGGTAAAGTGTTTAAGTTTTCTTATAGATTGGAGTTTGATGCAACCAATAATGTGGTTGAGTATGAAGCTTTTCTACTTGGTTTAGAAATTTGTAAGAATATGGGTGTGAAATGTTTAAACATCAAGATACAACAACTAAAGAATAAATTTACTTGCAAGTCTGAGAGATTGAAAAGGTATAGGAATGCAATTTGGGACTCCATTGGTGATCTAGATTCTTTAAAACTTATTGCTATTCCTATAGAACAAAATTCTAAGGCAGATGAACTTGCAGTAGTTGCTTCCATACTTCAGCTTTCAGATAATTTGATTGATGAGAATACTTCAATGGAATTGATTTTTAGACCCTCAGTTCCTGATAACATGAATCATTAGCAAGTTTTTGATGATGAAAAATAGTTTATTAAATTATTGACTCATATGCATGAGTTCTCTGACTTTGGCATCGGTGTGAGAGAAGAGGGTTGTAATTATATCGGAGATGATGATAAGTTAAATCAATTTCCTAGGCAGGTTGTGACCTAAGAAAAAACCTTTGATAGAAAAGATGGTCACAAACGGAAAGAAGAGTCAAAAGAAAAAAATTGTGATCAATTAGAAGTCAACATTGGAAGTGAGAAAGAGCCTAGGATTATAAAAGTAGGCAAAACTACCCCTATTGAAGAAAGAAAAGAAATTTTTAAGTTATTAAAAGAATATAGGGATGTTTAGGCTTTCAGTTATTATGAGCTCAAAGTCTATAGGGAGGATGTAATTCACCATGTGATTCCTCTCAAGGAAGAAACTAAGCCCTTTATACAGAAGTTGAGACAAATGAACCCCAAGTTAGCTCCTTTGGTCCAACATGAGTTAACAAAAAATGCTAGAGGCAGGCATCATAGCCCAAACTAGACATTCTTCATGGTGCTCAAATTTGGTTGTTGCAAGGAAGAAGAATGGAAATATTAGGTTGTGTATTGACTTCAAGAATTTGAACATTGCTTGCACAAAATACCACTACCCCTTCCCAATATGGAAACTTTACTTCAAAGAGTAACAGGATCGGGAATGATTTCCATGCTTGATGGATTTTTAGGTTATAATCAAATTAGACTGAAAGCGGAAGATAGGAATATGACCACTTTACCACTCCATGGGGAACCTTTGAATATATTAGAATTCCATTTGGTTTATCAAATGTTGGAGCTACTTTTCAAAGAGATATGGACTATGCCTTTAGGGGGTTGATTGGAAAGTTGATTGAGATATATGAGGATGATTTAACAGTGTTTTCTAAGGATGGGAAAACTCACATTGACCACCTTAGACAAGTTTTGGACAGGTGTAGAGAGTTTGGGATTTCTCTAAATCCTGCTAAGTCGGTATTTGGGGTGTCTGAAGGTAAATTATTGGGCCACATAATTTCTGAAGATGGGGTCGAGTTAGACTCAGAGAAAGTTGAAGCAATAAGAAAGGCACCCTTTCATGTTTTGAAGAAATCTCTCCAATCCTTCTTAGGCCAAACAAATTTTGTTCATAGGTTCATTCCCAACTAGGTAGAGATCATGAAACCTATATATAAGCTGCTTAAGAAGGATGTCAAGTTTGAGTGGAATGATGAAATTTAGAGAGATTTTCAAAATATAAAAACTGCCATATCTAAAGTATCCCATGTTTGAGAATTAAAGTATCCCATGTTTGAGAAACAAGCTTATGCCTTAGTGAAATCACTCAAACATTTCAGAGTCTTCATCGTATATTCCAAAGTGATTGGTCATGTTTGTAATTCCGTAGTTAAAGATGTGTTATCTCATGTAGAAGGATTAAGCTCAAGGGGTAGATGGATTGCTAAGATCCAGGAGTATGATTTGGATATCAAACCCACAAAATTGATTAAGGGTCAAGGTTTAGTAAAAATGTTGACATAAGGTAATGCAAAGGCCTTAGGTATGGTTTGCCAAATTGATAATGAAGAACTCCCTCCTAATTTATTGAAGCTTGAACAAGTAGGATGGTATACATACATCATCTTTTATCTTAAGAATCTAACTTGTATCTATCTTCTTGTAACATTTGTAAACTTGTGACTATATTGTAATGAATCTCCCCTTAACTTAGTTGACCCTTTTCCCAATCTTAGGCACTAGACTTAGTTGTCCTTGGAAAGGTCTAATTGTTCATACTTAATTGTTTCACCCTGCATTTGATGTTTAACATCATAGGCTAGATTCCCCTTGATATTTTAACGAATTAAAACCAACTCCTAGAACATTAAACTCTAAATATCATCTATTAACTAGGCTCTACCCCCCTTGGCTTCCCTAGGAGTTAGCCTAGACGGAAGAGGTTCAATTCAATGTGAAAGTGTGGACTTTGAACCTAGGCATTGTGCCTTCGAGGACACACTAAGTGAGTTGGACTTAGCTTACATTTGCAAGTGTGTATAAGGATGAAAACAGGATGTTGATAAGAATGTCTGCAAACTAGATGTTGTTGCAGTCGTCGATGCATGTACCAACATTGGTAAGGCTAAAAGTCAAGAGGATGCATTGGAGAAATGTTATGTAGAGATGGTTTAGAAGTTTCCAGTGATGTTGACTATGATTGTGATGTTTATAAAGGAGATGATGAAATTGTCACTTATACTTGAAATATTTCAAAATGGTTTGGAAAGAAGGAAGACATTTAATGGTCCAACTATAATGCCAACGTCCCTATCCAAAGCACCATGAAAAGTACATATGCCAATTAGCACCAGGATGAATTTCAACACAATAATATGACCAGGTTTGTTTTAAGCTACGAAGCGATAGATAAGTCAACCTACCAACACTCATTTTTCAATATTTCTCTATTTTCTATGTCAATCAAACATAGGGGTAAGGAGGATTGCATTCATAAAGTATTGAGTATTTGATGATTCTGGGATTCTCAAATGTCCCTTGTTATCCCCATTTTGTGGATAACTAAGGATATTATGTCTCCAGGCCCTCAAGTTGTAGATATGGAGTGTCGAGAGACTACATGACCAACAATACCCTTTGCACGGATGGAAAACCCACTCACCACCACAAATGGTCACATATTTGCAGATGGAAACCACCACACCAGATGGAGTCTGAAAGGTAGTGGGCCTTGGTCCATGAGGTACAAGTCAGTATTATGGTGAGCATCATTTCAATATTTAATCCAGTTGAGTATGTTGTATCTTAGATTGTTCAATATTTCATGATATATGCTTGGACATTATACATTTTGCCCTGCTTCGCCTTGGTGGTTGACATTGTGTCCTAGTAAGTGGTTTTCCTTGGGGATGGGTTTTATACTAGGAATGCCCCTAAAGATCCATTGTATCATTCTCGACCATACTTACCACTTTCCATCATTATTCCCCTCCATTTCCTTATTTCTTGGGATTTTAGGGTCTATTGACCCAAGAAGGGGTTGTCCTTCATTCTATGGGAAGAAGGGGATAAAGGCCCAGAGGGGTTGATGTTGGGTAAATGATAAAATCCTTGTATAAACCTTCCAGATGCTTCACCCAGGGATCACCCAAGAAAGAGTTCAAATTCTTATCTTTGAGTAAAGGGGACCCACAATATAATAAAGAATGCTTAAAAGGTTAGTTGAAGGATAGGAGGTCCCATCACGAGTCGACCTATCACGTCCATGAGTATCTAGTAGTATGAAATTGTCATCATCTAGTCACCAAACCAGGTAAATGCCTCTCAGTTGCATCACTAAGAGAAACGAGATCTCATCACAAGACAACCTTCTCATTTCCACTAGGTTTTTGTGGGTGACATTGCCATCATCTAGTCTCCATGCCAAGGAAGTGAAATTCAACCTCTCCTTATGCTATATTGAAATAAAAACAAAGAAAGAAAGATAAAATGCAATTGATGGATTTGGAAAAAGTGCATTGCGGATGAAGGTACCACACACCCTCTACAAAGGCACCAGTGAATGAGACACTACGACCCCTTGTATGTCATGAACCTTATTCCCATTGAGTCTTGACCCGAACCACTTCATCCAATTTACATCGTTTAGAGAGGGATCTCTTGGAAATTATCCTTCACCTAGGGCAAGATCTACCCAATAGGACTCCTCATCAAGCCTCCCATATTCAAGCTTGACAAGTCGCATAGTGTCTTTGAGCAGTTAATTGTTTGATATAGTGATCTTTGATGCAAATGCTTAGATGGCTTATTTATTGATTGAATTCACTTATCATGATGTTATGACTTGAGATCCTTGGAGGTCGTGCTAATTTGTCTTTTCAAGACCTAGATAGTGGACAGTTTTGGGAGAACAAGCCTAGCTTTGGCTTCTATGGGGTTGCAAGCCCACAGGTTGGATGCTAAGGGCCCGCATGTTGAATGAGAAATATCAGACTTGGAAGGCCTTGATGATGACTTGGATGACATATCCCATCCCTCACTTGCCAAACAATTTTCCCAGGAGGGGAAAAATGTCCTTTTTTTGAGCGTGACATCATGCTTACGGGCTAGGGCATGGTGGTGAGATGATATGCATTGGAACTTGGATATTTTGAGGTTTTATGAGGCTTTGAACATGAATGAAGACATTCAGATTCTTGATATATGGATTTGGTAAGCCTTAATAACCTCCTACATCACCAACGACCTTCTCCTAGTGCCAAAACGTCCCCTAAAGGGGCGACGTCCATGTAAATTAGGGTTTTATTTGTGAAAAAATGAAATTTTAAATGAATTGTTTAATATTACTTTGTTAAGGGGGAAATATTAGGGTTGTTGACCATATTATCCCCCAGTTTAGGGATAACTAAGGATATTATGTCTTGAGGCCCACAGGTCCTAGACATGGAGTACCGAGAGCCAGATCGATCTGAGCATGGCCCTAGAGGGACCATCTTTTCATTCTTCAGTGCCTCCACTTTTTCAGCAGTAGAAAAATCCATCACCTTGGCCTAGTCCTGTAGCATAAATGGATCTTGCTCCATGAGGTAATGAGTCTGGGTATCATGGTATGTGTCACTTTGATCCTCAAAACCTTTGAATATGTTCATTTGATTATTTTTGTCTTTAACAAGTACTTGGTTCTTATGCCTATCCACTTGAACATATCTTAGGGGAATGACACGATTCCCTAGTAAGCTTGTGCCCATAGGTTTTGAGTTTCCACGGGGGGATTCATGAGAAGCCATCGCTCGCTCCTACCATACTTACCACTTTCAATCTTTCTCTTGCTGATCCATCCCATTACACTGGTCTAGGCATTGGGTTGGCCAAATATTTAAGGGTTGTACCTTACCTTGTGGGAAGAAGGGGATAAAGGCCCAGAGGGTAAAAGTAGCTGGAAAAAGATAAAATCCAAGAATGAAACCTCAAGATTCTTCGCCCATGGATCCCCGAGAAAGAAGTAAAAAGATTGTCAGCAAGAAACAAAAAATAATAAAACAAGGCCTGGCCAGAGGATAGGGGATCTCATCATGAGACAGCCTATTAGTTCCATGGGAATATAACGGTATGACACTAATAGATGTTTGTCACCACGCCATGGTAGTGGCTCTTGGTGGCATAGCCAAGAGAAAGGGGGTCTCATCATGAGCCAACCTTCTCATTTCGGTGAAATTCTTGTGGGTAACATTGCCACCACTGGTCACCATGCCAGGGCAATGTCCCCTAGCTAGCTTCTTGAAGAAAAATCAATAATAAAATGACAAAAGGCATGAATGGGCTTGGAAAAATTTGCATCCATGATAGGTGAAACTCACCCTCTATAGAGACACCCATAGGTAATCCATGCATTTCTCTGCTATCATTGCACGCCTTGCCTAGACATCCCTTATCTACTTCATCCACTCACATGGATTATATTTGATATCTCCTGGAAACACCCCACATCCAATGATCATTATCCCAATAGGAAGCTCTGTCACTTCCTCCAAACTTGGCTTGTAGATTAGTATAATGTCTTTGAGCACTTGTTCGAGTAAATGAGGGTTTTGATGCACATGTTTAATAAAATTGATGATTAGATTTGATTGACATTGTTATGATCTCTGTGACTTATGAGCCCATGGAGGGCATATTTTTTGATGTGAAGGACCATACCCGATGGACAGGTACACATGGGGAGATTATTAGTTCAGACCTCCATCGGGATGAAATCCCATCAAATGGATGATGTGACCCTAGCAGGGGGAAGAGATAGATTAGAGGGTTTACACCGGAGAGGAGGAGGATGTTCCACCAGAGCCATCTTGATAGAAGCTTACCTAGGGGGGTTGTTCCATTTCCACTAGGATGTTGGCCTTGGAAGTCCCATGACATCACCCAGGACACTTATAATGTCATCCAGCGCTATGGAGGTTTTGGTAGGAAGTTATGTGCCAAAGTGGCGCGTGTGGCATGTTCCTGAGGCCCAATAAGGCCAAACGTTTTTCCCCAGGAGGCCAATGTTTCCCTAAAAGGGGATAATGTCACCCTAAAAGGGAATGACGTCTTCATGTTTTCTTGATTTAGGGTTTGATTTTGAAATTTAATGTAAAGCCATTATTATTATGTATTTTTGGCCATGTCGGCCTTTTGTGACTTAAAAACAAAATTAAGTTCATTTCTATTGTATAAATAGAGAGCTAAAACTCTTGCTTTCTCATCATCTTTCACTCACACTTGTGTGAGGTATGAAATTTGTGCCCTTCTAGGGGTTTTGGATGAAATTTTCTAGTGTGCACTTATTGAAGGAGGTTCTTTTTGGTGATTTTTGGCATTTTTCTTGGTGGAAGGTTTATAACTAGGGTTTGTCTTGATGAATAATTGGTAAATGTAAGTGATATTCTGCAATCCTTCCTTTACTTGAATGGTTATATTTTTTTACTTTCATTTTGTTAATGAAATTTCTAGAATAAACCCTAGGAAGTAAGCTCATGTTGGTGTCCTTATTTTAATTCCCTACTAGATTATTCCAAGGATACTTTTTTCTGTTGGAGACATTGCTAGGGACTTTCCATTGCAACATCCTATCTCTTTTTCTTCATCCTAGCCAATTTTACTTTTTCATTGAGCTAAAGAAGGGGGAAAACGTGCTAAGGCCTAGGGTTGCCTACAGATTAGTAAGTCATTTTCCCCTAGGGTTTGATGGTTGAAGCCTTGTTTTATCAACACTTCACCATCAAATCCCTCTTTTTTTTATCCATACTATTATAATCTTGTTCCTTCAATTCTTGCTGCTACTTGTTGACTCCACTTTCCCTATGAATGCACTAGTCTAAGACCTCTTGCTTGAGTGTTTTGATCACAATCTACAAACATCCAAACCTTTGAKAAATTACTAACACCTTTGTAACACTAGTTAGATTAACTTGCTAACCCTATTGTTGCTATTATTCTTTCAATTTATAGTCATACTTTGCAGCACTTAAAGCTTCTAAAAGAAATTGAAAGGATCAATGCATACTTGCTTCTGATGAATGTTGGTGTTATGATATTGATAATTAGTTATTCTTCCTCACTTTGAATCATTTATTGTTTAAGTATCGTATTGTGATTATTTCCATTTATACATATTTTCTTAATTCATCAATATATTAGTCAATTTATTATATTGAGAAAGTCTCCAATTATATGAAGTACTAACCAGCAAGTGATATTGCAAAATATAGTTTCTTGTTTATTTGTTTTGGGCAGGTACATTTATGGTTATTATTGTCTTTATTGGTTGTTTAGCCGGACTTTCTGATCGATGGTGACTTGTGAGAGGGAAACGTTTACTTAGCCTTAAACCTTTTCTCTGTCAAAACTCCAGCTCACTGGGGATGTCTCCCTTGGTCTTACCACCCTAGATAGAAAGGAACATCCTATTAAGGTGACAGTGATAGGATGGTCTCCCATTACATCAGTTTGTCTTCATTTACCTTTCCTTTACATATAAGTACAAACTGTGTGATAACATTTTGGCACTGTTTTCAAGCAACATTGAGTCAATTCTCCTCAAAGATGACACTTTTCAGTAAGCCTTTCCTCAAGAATATTTAAATTACAAGCTTACCTAGCAACTCCACTAGGGATGATTCCCTAATTTCTTTGATAATTTCAAGAAAATTATCCGCCGACTCCACTGATGATGAAGCCAACTATGAATTCTCAATATGACTTGGGGAACTTAAAACCTTTATACATGTGTAAAATCCTGGGATAACCTCAACAAATGTACCCAAAGTACAAAAAGTGGCTCCCTAGATTCATTGGTAGTGATGGGGAAAGAGTCGACTAACACATGAGTGATTTTTGGGCTTTCTTTCAGCTCCATCCTATCAGTGATGATGATGAAGATTTGGAAATGAAACTTTTATCTTCCGCTCTTCATGGAATTTATAGGAAATTTTATGACAACCTCCCCGATTCTATCACCATGACTATGGAAAAATTGGAAGAAACCTTTCTCAAAAAATGGGTTATTTAGTTGGAAGACATCTCAGTACTACTAAAAATACTCGATCATATAAAGCAAACTGAGGATGAAACTGCCAGACACTTCCAGGATAGGTTTGAGGACATACTATATCAAATTCTTGAAAGCCGTCGTCTTGAAGATAAGTACATTATCCATCTCTATACCAATGTACTTTTAATGCATCTAGGTTTTCCCCTCAGTAAAAAGGGCCCAAGAATGCTCGATGAAGCTCACAACATGGCTAAAAGAATCAAGAAAAATATCTCCTTGTCCAAGATAAGACACTTTTTTACCTCAAGCACTCTTAGTGTGGAGATTTTAGTTTCCCTTGAAACCTTTACTTTTGATTTTCAAGAAGAAGGGGAGCAAAATTTTGACCAACAAAATGCCAAGGGAAAAGATCTTGATGAGGTTTTTCAACCCCACAAGGAAGAGAAAAGAATCACTGAAGACACAATTGAGGAGCTAGAACCCAAACAAGATGATGAAGTGTTGACATACTCTCCTCTCTCTAATAAATCCATCCACGATCCTTTTCCCCTACACAAGAAGAAGAGAATGAGGTTACTCACTCTCCTTTTTAGGATCTTGAAAATGCCTTGTTTTATGATTTAGAGAAGGAAGAAGAAATGGAATCCTCGAACGAAGCAGACCTTACTTGTTGTACAATTGAATATGAAGGGGAAACTAAGGATAAAACAATGATGCATGTTGAATACACCCAAGTCTTCAAATCTCCTGCACAAGAATAAACAAACACAGTAAGTTACCCTCCTCTCCATGATTTTGATAATTCTCTACTTTATGATTTGGGAAATGAGGAGGAGATGGCTGAGCCCTTGAATGTTTTGAATCCTTCATGTTATGATAAATATAGTGACATAGTTAATATTGATGAGTTCATACATGTCGAAAGACGTAAGTGGGATGTCTGAAGATCATTGTCCTAGTTTTAAACAGGATCACAGCTTCAGCTTCATTCCACCAGGCATCGATTTCGCTCATGTTTGATGGAGTGCAGTGTGAGAGACCCATGGTGTATGATTGGTGCACCTCGCTACTGGCCAATATGAAGATCCAGTTGATGGAGTGTAAACAAGGGGGTAAAAGGAATTACAGTTTTGCCTCCATATTGTGCAGCTTTTTTTTCGATCGGGTTCCAGTCTTGGGACCTACAGTTGAGATTCTCTCAGGAGGACCTCGTGATCCAGCATGGCATGCTGGATCGAGGTGATGATGCGGCAGGGAGGAAGTATGTTTCCGACACCCTACAACGAGGAATTTTTCTACTAGTGGTGGATATAGGTCATCACTCTAGATGAATATACCTATGAGGGGATCAAATTCAGAGGATATCCATACATGCCACTTCCACCAAGAGCCGCTTATGGTGACATAGGTATGCCAAAATGTTTTTACATATTTCATTTTTTTGTATTTTTGTATAATTAGGAAAAAAATATTGTGGATGGTAGTTAAGTATTGATTTGAAATTTGTGTGTCTCATATGTGGGTCCATGACATCCATAGGGTTTCCCTCGACTTCGACGAAGGAACCAGGGAGACAAAGTGGTGGGAGGAGAGGCCAAGAGGGTGTTACAAAAATTTCTGGGCAACTTGTTTCGTATAACTCATGGGATACCCATGGTTCAGGTAGAGGATCTACCTGAAGCCATCCAATGACAGGTGGTTGGTGTACCCAGGGCATGGGTACGACTCTTTCAGTGTCTCACAAACACCGTGGTTTTCTACAATGACACACATCTGGAGCCATAGGTGTAGATGTCGTGGGATATTATGATACAGGTTGTATATGTATATGAGGGTGTTACCCCCATTTTGTACTATAAACACCATATTTTTTGAAATATATAAAAGGGATCTTCAACTTTACTTATATTTTACAATGTGTGCATTGATTATATGTTTTCTTCTAAATATGTGACAAATGCCAATCTAAAACATAGCTAGCATAAGCATAAGATACATAATTAGAATTTCTAGGAATATGGTAATATGTAATAAAATCAAAATGTCATTCTAAAAGATGTACCCGTAGGAATCGTCAGAATAAAGAAGGATCACTCACATGGTAACGATCGTTCGGTAATGGTCACTCAACTGACGCACTACTAACTGGGAATCTAGGCAAACTTCTAATGTATGGATACCATGTCATATAGCATCATGTAAAATTTATATAACAACAATATATTCATCCAAATTATTTGTGGATGGCCCTACACATATGTCTTCTGAAGACAGTAATAGACCCTCGAGTGAATAAATCACCCAATCGGTGGAAGCCAAGTTCTGTGTGTGACGACTGGCCCTGTCTATGAATACTAAGTATACTGATGGCTCTGTTGATATATATCAACCAAGTGAAAACTCGATAAGAAATGAGAAGACAAAAAATAAAAATATATACACACTAAATTACATTAGTATACAAAGAGATCTGCCTAAGCTTGGGGCTCAATCATAGTATCATTTCAAGTAGAGCACATTTTTGGGCTCGGCCAAGTTATTCCCTTCATAATATTCCAACTCATAGGCTCCCTTTTCTAGCACACGTTGCATGATGTAAGGCCCATGCCACATGGGTTTAAACTTGCCTACCCCCAACAGTTCTTTGTCTTGATCATGCAAGAGGAACAAGTTACCCTCAGTGTACAACCGAGGACAACCAGACTTATCATATTGAAACTTGACACATCATTTGTTTTCCTCGATAGCCATAGAGGCATCTCAATGCTGCTCATCAAGACTCTCTAGGTGTACAAGGTGTCATTCAAGATCGAAAGTGTCAGGTAGGAGCTCTACTGCCAACTTAAGAGAAGGGATTTCACATTCAATGGGTAATATCGACTCCACACTATGTACTAGCTAGAAAAGGGAAAATATGGTGGTAGTCTTGACCAAGGTTTGATATGCCCAGAGTGCAGGATATAGCATGATGTGTGAGTTGCACTTACTCTGACTGACAGTTTTTTGTGAAATGGTCTTGAGAGACTTGTTGACGGCCTCTACTTGTCCATTTTCTTGGGGATAATAAGGAGAAGAGTGACCATGCTTAAACCCTAGTTTAGCTACTAATTCTTCCATCATTGCATTCTGAAAGTGTCTTCCATGGTTAGTGACAATATCACTCGGGATACCGAACCAGGAAAAAATCTGATTGAATACAAAGAAGGTTGTAGTATTCCCATCAGATTTAACTGTAGGCATGGCCTCAAACCACTTATTAAAGTAGTCGAAAACCACGATAATGTGTTGATTCCCCCCAACCGAAGTTGGGTCACAATCGACAAAGTCCACTCCCCACTTAGTGAAGGGACCGATGGTAATAACTAGGTGAAGAGCTGCTAGATGCGAGCGCATTTTTCGAGTGAACTCCTGGCAAGAGTGACACTTCTTAACCTATTCAGTACAATCCTTAAATATAGTAGGCCATCAATAACTGGCTCACAAAATTTTTTGGGCTGTCGCAAGCCCGAATAAATGACCACCACAAGCCCCACTGTGGAAATCATTTTTCATCGATGATAGTATATTTCTTGGCTTGGTATATTATACATCGTCAATCATCTTGTGAGAGATGCTGAGGGAAATTCAAAGTCTAAATATAGAGAACGATGTCTCCATACCGGGGGTTAAACCACGAGACAAGAAAGATGTGTTCGTTCGCAAATGAATCGACATGGATAATGTCCTCATCTAATCGTGGGAAATTGGATATCAACTCTGCAAAGACTAGGGACTTCTTGGATTTAGCGGAAGCAAAATTGAGATAAAAATCCTTTTAAATGACAATCCATTTATTATATTTCCCTCCTATGATATGTCGGGTAAGGACGTATTGAAATGGATTGACATCAACAACCACCGTAGTCTTGCAAATTAATATGTAATGATGCAAATGTTGGACTGCATGAACGACAACCAAAGCTAGTTTTTTGACATGAGTGTAGTTGAGTTCAAGACTGAGTAAAGTTTGACTAAGATAATAAATAACTTGCTTCTGGAGCTTGTTATCCTCCTGAACTAGAACCATACCAATCGTATCCTCAGGCGTGGTGATGTAAAGTAAGTAATCTCTATTGTAGTCTGGAGGCTTCTGCAGAGGCACCGACACCAAATATTTATTCAAAGCATCGAAGGACTCTTGGGCTTGTTCATCCCAGATAAAAGGGGTGTCCTTCTTCAAAAGACACATGAAACCTCTAGTGATAGTATCATAGTTCACTATAAACCTACGAAGAAAGTTATCTTTCCCTTGTAGACCCTGAAGTTGTCTAATTGTGGACGAGGGAGGCAATCAAAGTATTTCCTCAACCTTGAGTGGATCTGCCATGATCCCAGTCTCATAAACTAGAAAACCTAATAGACGACCAGACTTAACGCAAAAGATGCATTTGTGAGGGTTTAATTGGATCCTATAATAACGACATCTTTCGAAAACAAGCCGAAGGTGGATAACGTGATCTTCTCTCTTGTGTTAGTGAGCAGCAAGATCGTCAAGGTAAGCTTCAACTATGTGCTTAAGATCATGAAACGCGAAAGTCATGGCACGTTGAAAGGTTGCTCCAACATTTTTAAGGCTGAAAGGCATATTCCTGTATGAAAAAGTTCCCCAAGGATGAATAAATGTCATCTTGTGTTGATCCTCAGGTTTAATTTGAATTTGATTATATCCTGAAAATCCGTCTATGAGATAAAATACTTCACTTCCCACACACTCATCAAGAATCTGATCGATGAAAGGTGTGGGGAAGTTGTCTTTATAACAAGCCTTGTTTAGGTCATGAAAATTCATACATACATGGATGGTTCCTTGCTTCTTATATACAGGAATGGGGTTGGATACCCATTCTGTTAAAGGAACTGGGTAGATGAAGCCAACATTCAGTAGCTTCTCCACCTCTGCCTTAATAGAAGGGGCCTTTTGAGGGTTGACAACTCTAATACATTTTTGAACAGGTTTAGCATCCGGATACATTTTAATTTCCTGTTTGACAATACGAGGGTCGATCCCTGGAATCTTTTCATAGAACCAAGCAAATATGGCTCGAAATTCCTTGAAGAGCTCGATGTAGATCAGGATTTCTTCTGGCAAACAATCTACACTGATATTTACGTTTTCAACCTTACCAGGGATACGAGAGATGTCGATCTAGATGGTAGGAGAAATACTTGCCATATTTCCTTCAGCATAAATGTCATGCATATCTAGTGGAACTACAACGTGACCAACTATCTCACTCAAGGTATATCAAAGGTCGTCTTGTTCGATTCTTTCAAGCTCTGGGAGAAAATAATAATGGTGATGCATATCATCCCAAGGTTTATCAGAACCATTCATGGATTTGATGATGGCTTCATCTCAAGGAAAAGTCCCATCGAGGCAATCATGTGAACAGGACAACGAGGTGACCCACATGGTCATAGATACAAGATCCTCCTCGTTTGTCGATGAGAGAAGAGGATTGGGATCGGTGGAAGATTCAAGAATAGCTTGATACATAATCTTTGTTGCTAATAATGACATGGCCATCCCATCATGTGAGTGTCCTTCACAAGAAAAATTCGGGGAAGGTAGGGTCCACAGATCATCAAAATAAGACATGTGGAAATGAATGAACCTCCTAGTCTAGATGGGCCTACTAGACATGGCATAAACTTGATGGTTTGGTGCTGAGAAGTTGAAAGTACCCATAAGGGAAGAAAACATTCCAACACCAATATTCTCGGTTGGTAGCCGAGAACTTTTGATCACAGGGATCGACTATCCAAGAGATGCATTACGGATAAGGTATGCAAAGGATAACTAATCGATTGTTACAATATTCCCTTCGTGAGGAAAACAAAGAGTACAAAAAACAAACGATACAACGATGATCATAGCATAAGTCCAATTGTGACCTAACAACAATTTATAATAAAGAGACGCATCCACTACCTCTACTTCCACCTCTACCATCTTCCTGCCTAAATGGACCAGAAAGGTACGGAGAATACCATGGGGGCAGAAGGAATGAGCATCAAAATAAGTCAACATGTTCGATGACTTGGAAAGGGTCGGAGAACCAAGACCTTTCCAACAAACTAGGGACATCACACACATAGCAACGCCTTCATCAACAACTACATGTTTGATGGTATACTTTGAATAATCCACATGGATTTGGAAAGCCACATGGTAAGGAAAGCAAGGCTTAACATTTGTGACGCCAAACTTGATAATATTCAAGTCACTGGGTTCTAGATCTCCTAGAGAAGAGAGTAAGGCATTCCTCTATGAAGGACACGTCTGGAGTACCTCCAAATCCAGCATAGCACAAGGGGTTCGACCCATGTCCTCAAGAATAGACTAGTTCTAGGCAGCTCTAGCATTTGGATTATAGGTAGAGCGCTTGAGTAATCCTTTCGAAATATGAGGATGTGGCTATAGTTTCTCAATATATTTAGTCGTCTCCGTGGGAGGAGGAGGAGATTCTAGAACATGAATAGTTTTTTTAGAACTATAGTCTCAAGATCGAGTGGCTATATCAATTTTTGCATCAACCATATTGATACATAGTTGGTCGCCATCTTGCGATTGTTGGTTTTGACCTCCACCAGCCGCATTTCCAACGTTTGAGGAGCTCAAGGCTAAGTGTTGATTGTGTGGGAATGGATTCGTCAGCATGGTGGGCGATTGAGCTAAAAGCCTCGCAGCTTCTGCAATTTTGGGGCACAAATGGGTAAGGTGATCATCTGTGCAAATCTTACAGGGAAACTTCACCTTACATTTTTCTCATTTTCCCTCTCTAGAACTATTACCTGTCTTCTCATTATTGTCCTTGAATTTATTACCATTTTCCCCACCCTTACGGTTATTACGTCCTTTCTTCTTATTCCCTCTTGGTGGTTGGTTACCATTCAGTTTTGTCGACGATTGCATTGAGTGTACATCTGCCAACAGAGTGGGATTGGAGGATACAGATGAAGTTGGTCACCAAGTTTGTGGAATTTACATTGGTGGAGAATACAATGCCATCGACATGAGGTCTGGGATTTTGTCTTGGGTCGTAAGTATACTGTGGTGTGTTAGGAAGGAGGTGGTATAGCATCCTAGATTGAGCATATATCAAATCTAACTTCTGGGCTCTAAAGATAGCTTCTTCCTCATTGGTAACCCCAGAAGTAGCAATGTCCTTCGATTTAGGAGGATTTAAGGACTTAAGAAACCATTCTAACAAAAAGTTTGGGTATAGGGTTCTTAATCAACCTCTTACATCCATTCCACTCCTGGATATGGTATGAGATATGAGTGGAGGTATCATGGCGTAAAGTAGACAACACCTCTAAACCACCATCATAACGAATGGGCAACTGGAAGTGGTTAACAAATACCATAACCAACTGATTAAAAGTCCCATATGCCCCCCTTGGTATCTCAATATACCATTTGATAGCAACTCCAATAAAGATGCATTGAAATAATCTCAAATAAATAGAATCGTCATTAAGGGAGTTTGATGAGCACCAAAGGTGAAAGGTAGTGACGTGATCACCAGGATCCTCTCCATTATTACCCTCAAAATTTGGGATGTCTAAAGGAATATTTGTGGGGACCGAGGGTCATGTAGGATTGTGACTCATAGGTTCATTCATTAACTTAACCAAATATGATAGATTAAACATGGCCGAAAAAAGAAAATGGGGTTGTGAAACCTAGCCCCAACCTCTTGGGAAATATTTCTCTCGTGAATTCGAAGGCCATCCAGGGTTCTGGTAAACACCATGGCCCTGCCCAGTATTATAAGGCCCTCCTTTGGGCTAACTCATATAAGGTGGGTTGGGCATCATTCCAGATGGAATTTTCTATTGAGGGTTATATAAACTGCCCCCATCCAGATTAGATCCAGGTTGGGGGTTTCCCAAAGTGTGAATCTGAACTCCCCCAAGTTGGAAACCGAAGGATAGAGGTGGATTTGTCATGCCAAGTGTATTGGTCAGAATCTGTCGAGGAGGTAGGATTGTAGGAAGAAACTTGTCCGTCGGGTTGACTATTCCACCTAGAAGTAGGAGGATTGGACCCAGGGTTAAAATCAAGCATATCCCATATAAGGAGTCATTTGAGGGATTCCAGATCCACCAAATGAAAAAGGAGTGTACGGAGGTGTGCTGCCCCCAAGCCCAATGATAAAATTAGGGCTAGCAGCTGGGATGGAGTTCGAAAACTGTGAGGTACACGAGACTTT
>JZKD02S2440883.1:600334-635450 GCA_000966675.3 Picea glauca
TCCAGATCCACCAAATGAAAAAGGAGTGTACGGAGGTGTGCTGCCCCCAAGCCCAATGATAAAATTAGGGCTAGCAACTGGGATGGAGTTCGAAAACTGTGAGGTACACGAGACTTTAGAAACCTCCCGTCATCAACAAGACTTGTTTCCAAACCTTTTTCCACTTCCAAACTTGAACTATAAGGGTTTCATTAGTCATTCTACCAATTTCCAGTTGTAGTTAACAACTCTTTCCATTGTGTGTGTGTGTGTGTGTATATATATATATATATATATATATATATATATCTAAATGTATGTATATATATATATATATATATATTACTATTGCAATATTAGGACAACAAGCTTCACTTGCTTTTCCCATTAAATATTTGGCTTGTATTTCGATTAATTGTCTTGTCTCGAGCATGTTTAACATTATTTTGCAAGTACACAACACTTTGGAAACTTCCCCTCATCAACAAGACTTGTTTCCAAAACTTTTTCCACTTCCAAACTTGACCTATAGGGGTTTCATTGGTCATTCTACCACTTTCCATTGCAACCCCCCTAGGTTCACCAGGATTCCCCCCTTGTGGTGACATATCATCACTAAATCAAGGGGAGTATCTATCTAAGGTGAGATTTGGTAGTTACTCCCATAGTTGTCTCACTTTTTTGGATTGGTTCGGGCTTTTTCCAACCTAAAATATGTGCAATGATAGGGCCAAATACATCACTATGAATCAATTCTAGAATTCCCTTTTCCCTTGTTTTTCCAGATGGGAACCATACTCGACTTTTTTTTCCATATATACAATGTTCAAAAAAGTCAAATTCTAAATTACATTTAGGAAAATCTTCGATCAAACCTTTTTTGTGCATAGCTCAAAGTCATTTTCCTCCAATGTGTCCCATCCTCTTGTGCCATAGCATGGTTGGGTTGACTTGACGATGACTTTTCGAGTCAGTTTTAATCGACTCAGCCTTAGTTGATTTGAGTCAAGTTGAATTCGAGCAGCTTCAGGAATAACAATGTTGTTTCATCCAGTCGAGTTGACATTCCCTAACAACTTGTATATTGTTCCAAGTTGAACTCCTTTCATTAAGACCATCATACCTTCGACCATCTTGCACATATCCTTCTAAAATAGAGTGTGCACTCATCAGTCATCTTACTAACATATATCAGATTTATGGAAAAACCTAGAATATGTAGTACACTTAGAAGGGTTCTACTCCTCCCATCCTACAACATCAGTCAGACTTTGCCCCATCTGAAAATTTTAGTTGTCGAGTCATCCCCCAAAAAAAAATATCCTCCTTCATATCATTCATATTCATAGAACCATTCTTTATTCAATGTCATATGTTAGGATGCTCCTGAATCGATCAACCAAACATCTTGATCTGACTGTGTATTCGTCGATGTGAGGTACAAATCACCTCCCTTATCTAGATTCACATTTATCTTAGTCGACTTCTTCTCATCGGATCCTGTACTGAATTTCATTGCCTTCGACTTGTAGTCCCTTTTGTAATTCCCAACTTTATCACATGTCCAACATCTTCTCGTTGACTGAATAGAAGATTTAGATCTACTCTTCAACTTAGACTTTCAACTAGAGAATTTTCCTTTATCTCTGTCAACAGGTCGACCTCTGACCACTAATGCATCTTTTGTCAATCCTTCCATATTCTTCCTTCTCATTTCTTATAAGAGTAGATATGAAAGCACATATTGTAGCACTAATGTGGTTTAATTACTCCCTATATCCATGACTAAGATATCCCAAGAGTCCGATAAAGAACATAATAGGCTAATACATTTCTCCTCCTTAATGATTTTAATATCCATAGAAGATAACTAGATTATTATGAAATAAAACACATTGAAATGCTTAGTCACTGAACTATCCTCACTCATCCTTAGAAGATACAATTTCTTTCTAATAAACAACTTGTTTACCAGGGATTTCAACTGGTACAAGCTCCCCAACTTGTCCCACAATTTCTTGATTGAATATTCACTTGAGACATTCGGCAACACGGAATCTACAAGACAAAGTCGAATCGTACTCCTTTCCCTTCTCTCGAGTTTCTCCCACTATTCTCTTAACATACTTTCCAGAATGGTACTTGGACAGACCGTTGCCCATTTTTCTTAATCTATAAGGAATTCTTCAATTTTACGCTTCCAAAGCTCAAAATTCTGGCCATTGAATTTTTTGATCTCTATTCTCAAGCTACTTGTCATTCTTTTAAGCATACTTTAAATATTTTTGACTTATGAGTCTCACTAGACCTAGGGTTAAGCTCAGATCCAAGGTTGTTAAACCAAGTTCTAATACCACATGTTAAGAAATAGAACACTTCCATGCTAAACCTAATAGAAGAGAGGAAGAAATATTCAACCTATAAAATAAATGACAAAGAAAACACACAAATACATAGAGATTTTACCCTGGAAACCCAAACAGGAAAACCAACATTCCTTGAGTGTCTTTCTCTCTTGTTGTATTATTCATTTTGAATAAAAGGTTACATGTATAACCTTGGTCTTCACCTAAGACAAAATTAACATCATACCTTCTTTCTTTACATAAGTAAAATCATGTAGCTAATTCGACTTACATCTACATGACCAACAACCTCTAAAACGATTAATCTAAAGATTAACCAAAGATTTTATTTTACAAAATTACAAGATGGATTATTTATAGGATTTACAGTAGGGAAAACCCTAAATAAAGGTTCCCAAGAAATGGTTACATATCCATGTAGATAATTGGCTACAAATCCTACAAATCGTGAGATTTTGTTACAGTCGACTATCAAGTATTTCGAGTTGAAATGTTTTTTAATATGGATTTTCTTTCATAAATTACCCTTTGGGAGGGTGTAGGCCTATTTTCTAGCCAATTTATCATCCTTCATGGGTTGCAGAGATCCTTTGGTACTAGATCTTCTAATTTAGAATTATATTATTAATGGGTTGCATGAGATAGATTCTAATCGTGCCTTCATTTTTCAAAACTGTGATGCCTATAAATTCTTGTTGTTATTTTTCAAAACTATTTTTCTTATAAATTCTTGTTTTTATTTTTCAAAACGGTTATGCTTAATGGATGGGTCAGAGATATGCATATATATTTTGCATTCTTCCATTCTGTAATATGAACATGATTATGGAATCTAACCTGCATTTATTTTTCTCTTATATTTTCAGATGGAATGTTATTGTTTGTTGTCCCTGTAACAATAGATTTTGGCTCTCTCCAGCAAGCAAACATTCATATTAATTATAAAATAAGAATATGTGTTGATAAGTGGAGCGATGAATCCCTTCAAGGTAAGAGTACTCTCTTGTCAATTATCGATGAGTGTATTCACCCTATACTCTCTTGTCAATTTTATAAATTTTTAATACGAAGTACTTACCCTGTTTTTGGTTATGGGATTTATTTTTTATTCAATTGGTGGATTAGATGGAAATTTCACATTCATTTACTTTACCTAAAATATACGTGGTTCAATTACATTCATTGTAGAGTTTCGACCAGATCGAAATTTCACATTCAATTACCAGGTTTAGTATTGTTTATTTACTTTACCCAAAATAAACTTGGTGTGAGTTACATTCATTGTAGAGTGTTTTTTATAGTGTACACCCTTTTATCCTTGCCTTTTTGCTTGGTTTCGTGTTTGTTGGGTGGGATTTTATTCTTTTTGAGATGTCTTAGGTCTTTGTAGTGCTTGTTGAGTGCCTATGGGATGACAGGAAACCCTCTTTTTGTTGAATTTTTGGGCGAAGTTTTTCTCTTCATATTTTCATTTTTATTGTCCTTGTACATTGGGTTGGGTGCTTTTCTACTTGATATCCTGCTCGAGTTGTCTTTCTTTTATACACAGTAGGTTTATATATCAAGTCACTTTTTAGTCCATACATTTTTAGTTTTAATATATTGAAAATACAAAAAAACATATAGGCTTTTGCATTGCTTGGCATTTTTGTCTTTCGAATTTTTATCATTAGCTTAGTCCATACAGTGACAGATTGCACCTTTACTTCAGAATCATAGATTTGAATTTGGAAATTGCATCATTTTTTAGGAGCATATCATTCATCAAAATTTAAAGTTAGGGCTTTGAATTATCTTCATATTTACTTTCTTGCAGAGTCATAACACCATTGGTTTCATTACCATATACCATTTTGAGTAATCACGGCCATAAAATCAATGCTATAATCTAAAATTTATTAGTAACGATTTTATTTTCTAGGTTGCACAAACTAGTCTAGGATTTAGTGCCTTGGAATAGAATTTTGTGAGTAAACTTATCCAAGGAAATTAAATCAACATATGTGTCTGAGTCAAGGAGTGGAGAAATCCATTGTTTAATTGGTAATATGCGGAGGCTCCGCTCACACCAGAGTTAATCACGAGGTCGCGTGAAGTTGGTTGAATGGATATCACCTGGATACTAGCCTAGTGTCAGAGATATTTCTATGGATTTGTTCGTATTTGGGGATATTGCTAGTGCCCATGCCTCCGTGAGAGGCAATACTTTCAAGGTTTCAGGATCTGCTACTCTACACATATGGTGATCCAGACTTACCACTGCTTGCCTATGCATCGATTATATAGTGGTTTATTAGTTGCTTGACTTAGGTATCTCATAGGTTACTTGCAGGGGTTATTCTACAGGTACGTTGGGTCAGATAGGGGTCAGACACCACACAACCTTTATGGAGGATTAACTCTCTGGGGGGGATCTGACCAACTGGTTGTTAAGCCCATGAGGGCCCCTATAACTGATTATGTTAACTCTGACCTTTATCGGGGAGTCTCAAGTCCCTCTTGGATGAGACATACCTTTTTTATGGAGGGAGGCCACTCAACCAATTTTGCCCATTTGCATGCATATTGGCCATTTGAATTTTGGTGTGCTCTTTGCTTACTAGTTGGCCTTAGGATATTTTTTTATCTTTAGAGTCTTAGGCAGGGATGATTTTAGGGGCTAAATTTTGTTCATGGGCTAATTTTCCATGGTTTTTCCAAAAAAAAGATTCGCTATTTTAAAATTGATTCGTCCAAATTCTACAGGATAAAATTGTTTTACCTTAAAAATCGCCAAAATTTTATACAAACTATATAAAATCCTTAGAAATTTGATTTTTTTACAAAAATATCGCCAAACATTTATAGTTGGAATATGAAGGATTACTAATATTTGCCAAGAATAGTATGTTTTAAAATAAATTTCCATCCTTAAAATCATCCCTGGTCTTAAGTCATCGCGGAATCAGACCAACCACCCCGTCGGTCCCGTCGCTTGTTACAGTTACCACCGAATTTCATGTCCTTTCCTTCTAAAAGGCGTAGAGTCATTACACGTGGTACACACACATCCACTGCTCAAACTTGGGATTCTAAAAGGATGAGTACTGAACCCATTCTTCAGAATTATTGGATCCCTTCAATTCCCATACCCACTGTAGTTAATGGCACCCCTTCAACTCCTGCAACATCCATGGTTTTGGTATCGGAGGTACCTAGCATTACTATGGCCTATCCTATAGTTAATGCTCATACTGCCACCTCGAACCACTTTGGGTATCTTGGCCACTCACTGGGATACAATGTTTAGTCCATCCCTATGGCTTCTAGTCCATTTTCTTATGGTATGCCTAACTTCAACTCGCAGTTTTTGAACTCCATCCCAACTGCTAGATCTAATGCTAGCATTGGGATTGGGGGAAACACACCTCTGTACACTCCATTTTCATTTGGCATATCTCAAATCCCTCAAATGACTCCTTATATGGGAGGTATGCCTTCTTTTAACCCTAGGTCCAATCCTCCTACTTTTGGGTGGAATAGTCAACCTAGAAGACAAGTTTTGACTCAAGTTCCCTCCTACTATCCTACCTCCTCAGAAGATTCTGATAAATACACTTGGCATGCCGAATCCACCTCTATCCTACAGTTTCCAACTTGGGGGAGGTCAGTTTCACACTTTGGGCAACCCCCAACCTGGATCTAATTTGGCTAGGGGTAATTTCTATAACCCTCAATAGAACATTCCATCTGGAATGATGCCCAACCCACCTTATATGAGTTAGGCCATAGGAGGGCCTTATAATCCCGGACAAGGAAATGGTGTTTACCAGAACCCTAGATGGCCTTCGAATCCGCAAGAAAAATCTTTCCCAAGAGGTTGGGGCCAAATGTCACAACCCCATATCCCTTTTCTGGCCACACTTAATTTGTCAGATTTGGTTAAGTTAATGAATGACCCTATGAGTCACGATCCTACACGGCCCCCAGTCCCCACCAAACTTCCTTCAAACATCCCAAAGTTTGAGGGTAATAATGGAGAGTATCTTGGTGATCACGTCACTACCTTTCACCTTTGGTGCTCATCAAACTCCCTTAACGACGATTCTATTCATTTGAGATGATTTCAACGCACCTTTATCGGAGTTTCTACGAAATGGTATATTGATCTACCAAGGGGGTAATATGGGACTTTTAATCATTTGGTGATGGTATTTCTTAACCACTTCCAGTTGCCCATTCATTATGATGGTGGTTTAGAGTTTTTGTCTACGTTACGCCAGGATACCGCCACTCATATCTCAGGCCATATCTAGGAGTGGCATAGATGGAAGAGGTTGATTAAGACCCCTATACCCCCAACCTTTATGTTAGAATGGTTTCTTAAGTCCTTACATCCTTCTAAATCGAAGGACGTTTCTACTTTCGGGGTTACCAATGAGGAAGAAGCTATCCTTAGAGCCCAATAGTTATATTTTATATATGCTCAGTCTGAAATGATATACCACCTCCTTCTTGACACACTACGGTTTACTTACGACAGTAGACAAAACACATGATCTCATGTCGATGGAATTATAGGCTCCGCCAATGTAAATTCCATAGAATCAATGACGAACCAGATAAAAGAGTTGTATTTAAACCAGTCTGTAGGAGGAACAACTTCATCTGTATCCTCTAATCCCACTCAGTCAACAGATGTACACTCAGTGCAATCGTCGACCAACCCGAATGGTAACCAGCCACCAAGAGGGAATAAGAAGAAATGACGTAATAACCATAAGGGTGGGAAAAATGGTAATAAATTCAAGGACAATAATGAGAAGACAGGTAATAATGCTAGAGAGGGAAAATGATAAAAATGTAAGGTGAATTTTCCCTGTAAGATTTGCACAGATGATCACCTTACCCATTTGTGCCCCAAACTTGCAGAAGCTGCGAGGATTTTATCTCAATCACCCATCGTGATGATGAATCCATTCCCACACAATCAACACTTAGCCTCAAGCTCCTCAAACATCGAAAATGTGGTTGGTGGAGGTCAAAACCAACAGTCACAAGATGGTGACCGTCTATGTATCAATATGGTCGATAAAAAAATTGCTATAGCCACTCGATCTCGAGAATATAGTTCTAAACAAACTATTCCTATTCTAGAATCTCCTCCTCCCCCAGAGACCAATTTATAGATTGAGAAACTAGATCCATATCCTCATATTTAGAAATGAGTACTCAAGCACTCTACCCATAATGCAAATGCTAGAGCCGCCCAGAACTACTTTATTCTTGAGGAAATGTGCCAAACCCCTTGTGCTATGCTAGATTTGGAGGTACTCTGTACATGTCCTTCAGAGAGGAATGCCTTACTCTCTACTCTAGGAGCTCTAAAACCCAGTGGCTCGAAGCTTATCAAGTTTGGCGTCACATATGTTAAGCCTCGCTTGCCTTACCATGTGGCTTTCCAAATCCATGTGGATTATTCAAAGTATACCATCAAACGTGCAGTTGTTGATGAAGGCATTGATACGTGTGTGATGTCCCTGGTTTGTTGGAAAGCTATCAGTTCTCTGACCCTTTCCAAGTTATCAAACATGTTGACTACTTTTGACAGTCATTCCTTCTACCCCCACGGTATTCTCCCTACCTTTATAGTCTAGTTAGGTGGGAAGATGGTAGAGGTGGAAGTAGAGGTAGTATATGAACCTCTTTATTATAACTTGTTGCTAGGTCACAATTGGACTTATTCTATGATCGTTGTTGTATCATCTATTTTCCCTACTCTTTGTTTTCCTCATCAAGGGAATATTGTAACGATCGATTAGTTATCCTTTGCGTACCTTATCCCTAATGCATCTCTTGGATAGTCGATCACTGTGATCGAAAATTCTCGGCCGCCAACTGAGAATATTGGTGTTGGAATGTTTTCTTACCTTATGGGTGCTTTCGACTTCTCAACACCAAACCATCAAGTTTATGCTATGTCCAGTAGGCCCGTCTCGACTGGGAGGTTCATTCCTTTCCACACATCTTATTTTGATGATATGGGGACCCTACCTTCCCCGACTTTGTCTTGTGAAGGACATTTGCAAGATGGGATGGCCATGTCATTATCAGCAATAAAGATTGTGTATCAAGATGTTATTGACTCTTCCACTGATCCCAATCATGTTCCCTCACCAATGGACGAGGAGGATATCGTGTCTAGGACCATTTGGGCCACCTTGTTGTCCTGTTCGCATGATTTCCTTGATGGGACTTTTCCTTCGGATGAAGCCATCATCGAAGCCATGAATGTTTCTGACAAACCTTGGGATGATATGCATCACCGTACTTATTTTCTCCTAGAGATTGAAAGAATCGAACAAGACGACTTTTGATATACCTTGAGTGATATAGTCGGTCACGCCGTAGTTCCACTAGATACACACGACATTTATGCTGAAGGAAACATGGCGAGTATTTATCCTACCATCTAGATCGACATCTCTCATACCCCTAGTAAGGTTCAAAACGTAAATATTAGTGAATATTGTTTTCCAGAAGAAATCCTGATCTACACTGAGCTCTTCAAGGAATTTCGAGATGCATTTTCTTGTTCCTATGAAGAGATGACAGGGATCAACCCTCGTATTGTCGAACAAAAAATTAAAACTTATCTGGATGCTAAACCTGTTCGGAAACATCTTAGAGTTGTCAACTCTCGAAAGGCCCTTCTATTAAGGAAGAGGTGGAGAATCTATTGAATGCCGGCTTCATCTACCTGGTTCCTTTAATAGAATGGGTATCCAACCCTTTTCCCATAGATAAGAAGCAAGGAACCATCTGTGTATGTATGGATTTCTGTGACCTAAACAAGGATTTTCTGAAAGACAACTTCCCCACACCTTTCATCGATCAGATTCTCCATGAGTGTGTGGGAAGCAAAGTATTTTCTTTCATGGAAGGATTTTCAGGATATAATCAAATTCAAATTAAACCTAAGGATCAACACAAGACAACATTTATTTGTCCTTGGGGAACTTTTACATACATGAATATGCCTTTTGACCATGACTTTCGTGTTTCATGATCTTAAGCACATAGTAGAATATTACCTTGATGATCTTGTTTCTCACTCTTGCAAGAGAGCGGATCATGTTATCCACCTTCGACTTGTTTTTCAAATATTTTTTTATTATAGGACCTGATTAAACCCTCACAAATGCATATTTTGTGTTAAGTCTGGTCGTCTGTTAGGTTTTCTAGTTTCTGAGACTGGGATCATGGTAGATCCCCTCAATGTTGAGGCAATACTTTGGTTTCCTCCCCTGTTCACAATTAGACAACTTCAGGGTCTACAGGGGAATGATAATTTTCTTCGTAGTTTTATAGTGAACTATGCTACTATCAATAAAGGTTTCATGTGTCTTTTGAAGAAGGACACCCCTTTTATCTGGGATGAGAGAGCCTAGGAGTCCTTCGATGCTTTGAAGAAATCTTTGGTGTCGGCGCCTCTACTGAAGCCTCCAGACTACAGTATATATTACTTACTTTACATTTCTGCGTCCGAGGATACGATTGGTATGGTTATAGTTCAGGATGATGACGAGCTCCACAAGCACATTATTTATTATCTTAGTAGAATTTTACTCAGTCTTGAACTCAACTACACTCACATCGAAAAGCTAGATTTGGTTGTCGTTCACGCAGTCCAATGTTTTCATCATAACATATTAATTTTCAAGTCTACGGTGGTTGCTGATGTCAATCCATTTCAATACATCCTTACCTGACATATCATAGGAGGGAAATATAATAAATGGATTGTCATTTTGAAGGACTTTGATCTTGATTTCGCTTCCACTAAATCCAAGAAGTCCCTAGTTTTTGTAGAGTTGATATATGATTTCCCATGATTAGATGAGGATGTTATCCATTTCGATTCATTTGCAAACAAACACATATTTCTTGTCGCATCGTCTGACCCCTGGTATGGAGACATCGTGCTCTATCTTCAGACTTTGAAGTTCCCTTAGCATATCTCATGAGATGATCGACGACGTATAAGATACCAAGACAAGAAATATACTATTCTCAGTGACACTTTGTATCTCCGAGGAGTAGATGATATATTGTGTCATTTATTAACTCACAGAGAGGCCAAGTCTATCCTAAACAATTTCCACAGTGGGGCTTGTGGTGGTCATTTATCTGGACTTGTGACATCCCAAAAAAATTTGCAAGTCGGTTATTTATGGCTTACTATATTTAAGGATTGTATTGAAGTGGTTAAGAAGTGTCACCCCTACCAGGTGTTCACTCAGAAAATGTGCTCGCATCCATCCCCTCTTCACCTAGTTATTATTGTCGGTCCCTTCACTTAGTGGGGGGTGGACTTCATTGATTGCAACCCAAATTCGGTTGGAGGGAATCAACACATTATCATGGTCATCGAATACTTTACTAAGTGGGCCAAGGCCATGCCTACAATTAAATCCAATGGGAATACTACAACCTTCTTCATATTCAATTAGATTATAGCCCGATGTAGTATCCCAAGTGAGATTATCACTGACCATGGTAGTCACTTTCAGAATGAGATGATGGAAGAACTAGAAACTGAACTGGGGTTTAAGTATGGTCACTCTTCTCCTTATTATCCCCAGGGAAATGGACAAGTAAAGGACGTTAACAAGTCTCTCAAGACCATTTTGAAAAAAAAATTCAGTCAGAGTAAGTTCAACTAGCACATCATGCTATATCCCACACTTTGGGCATACCAAACCTCGGTTAAGAGTGCCACCAGATTTTTCCCTTTCCAGTTAGTACACGGTGTGGAGCCGATATTACCCATTTAATGTAAAATCCCTTCTCTTAATTTGGTAGTCACGCTCCTACTTGACACTTCCGATCTTGAACAATGCCTTGTACACCTAGAGAGTCTTGATGAGAAGCATCAATACGCCTCTATGGCTATTGAGGCAAACAAATGATGTGTCAAGGTTCAATATGATAAGTCTGGCTATCTTTGGTTGTATGTTGAGGGTGACTTGGTCCTATTGTATGATCAAGACAAAGAACCACTGGGGGAAGGCAAGTTTAAACCCATGTGGCATGGGCCTTACATCTTATGATGTGTGCTAGAAAAAGGAGCCTATGAGTTAGATTACGAAGGGAATAAATTGGCTGAGCCCAGAAATGGGATCTACTTGAAACGATACTATGCTTGAGCCCCAATCTTAAGCAGAGATCTTTGTATACTAATGTAATTTAGTGTATATATATTTTTCTTTTTCGTCTTTGGGTTGCTTATCGAGTTTTCACTTGGTTGATAGATTTCAACGGGGTCGTCATTGTACTTAGAATTCGCAGATGGGGCCAGTCATCACACACAGAAATTGGCTTCCTCCGCTTGGGTGATTTATTCACTCGAGGGTCTATTTGTGTCTTCAGGAGGCACATGTCTAGGGACATCCACGAATAATGTGGCCGAATATATCACTATTATAGAACTTTTTCACGACGTTATCTTGCATGGAATCCGTACATTAAATGTTTTCCTGGATTTCCAATTAGTAGTGCATCAGTTGAATGGTCGTTACCGAATGGCCATTATCGTGTGCGTGAACCTTGTTTACTCTGATGATTCCTATGGGTACGTCTTTTAGAATGACATTTTTATTTTATTACATATTATCATATTCCTAGAAGTTCTAATTATGTATTTGATGCTTATGCTAACTATGTTTTAGATTGGCATTTGTCACATTTTTAAAAGCAAATAAAACGTATAATCAATGTACACATTGAAAAATATAAGTAAAGTCGAAGATCCCTTTTATATATTTCAAAAAATATGGCGTTTATAGTACAAAATGGGGCTAACACCCTCATATACATATACATCCTATATCATAATATCCCATGACATATATGTATGTGGTGTTGGATGTGTTCTATGGTAGCAAACCACGATGTTTGCAAGACGCTGAAATATTCATACCCATGCCCTGGGTACACCAACCACCTATCGCTGCATGGCTTCAAGTAGATCCTCTACCTGAACCATGGGTATCATGTGTATCAGATGAAAAAAGTTTCCCTGCACATTTTGTAACACCCTCTCGGCCTCTCCTCCCACTACTTCATCTCCCCGATTCCTTCATCGATGTTGAGGGAAACTCTCTGGCTGTCGTGGACCCACATCTGCGACACACAAGTTTCTAATCAATACTTAACCACCATCCAAAATATTTTTTTCCTAATTATACAAAAATGAAAAAAAAATGAAATATTTAAAAACATTTTGGCATACCTATGTCACCATAAGCGGTTCCTGGTGGAAGTGGCATGTCTGTATCTCCTCTGAAGTCAATCCCCTCATAGGGATAGTCATCCAGAGTGATGACCTGTCTCCACCACCAGTAGAAACATTCCTCATTGTAGGGTGTCAACACCCTACCTCCTCCCTGTCACCTCATCACCTCGGTCCACCATGCCATGGCTAGATCGCGAGGTCCTCTCGGGAGAATTTCAACTCTAGGTCCCAAGCCTGGAACTCGCTCGAAAAAGAAGCTGCAGAAGATGGACGCAAACCTGTAATTCCTTTTACCCCCTATTTACACTCCGTCAACTGGCTCTTCATATTGGCTAGTAGTGAGGTGCACCAATCGTACACCATAGGTCTCACACACTGCACTGCATAAAACATGAGCGACCTCGATGCCTGGGGGAATGAAGTTAAACCTGTGATCCTGGTTAAAACTAGGACAACGATCTTCAGACTTAGGTTGTTTATTTCCCGGATGGGGACTTGACTCCCTACCTTAGGGGTTCTAGCTACACAATGGGTGTTGATATATTCTTCTATCTTCATCCCACTTCCTACCCCCCATGACTTGAGTTTCACAACCTCCCCTTGATTCAATAAACCGGTCAGAAAATAGATGTCCTCCACTTCAATTCTCAATGGTTTCCCATTGGGATTGAATCTCTTGCTATCAGGGTCCCAGTAACCCACCAACATATCCAACAACCTCACCTGGGATCTCATCCCTTTGAGCGCCCAAAACTTATACAAACCACATCACTTTAAGGCCATTTCGGCCCTCAGATCTCAATCTACAGCAACATCAACTTCTTTGTGTTCCCTTTCTTTCCATTTAAGCACCATCTTGTTAAAAACAAACACAATTTTGATTTAGAACCCTCTCTTTTAGTCATTTGTATGCCTATACGTGGCTTACTATGCACACAGTCACGTATAGGGCTCAATATACTCATCCTATTGCACACATTCAATATTCAAGCACTCATTAGAGACAAAAAGAATCAAATGCACACATTCAAAGGTTTTGAGGATAAGAGTGACACATACCATGATACCCAGACTCATTATCTGATGGAGCAAGATTCATTTCTGCTATAGGACCAGGTCGAGGTGATGGATGATGTTGTTGCTGACAAAGTGGAGGTGCTGAAGAATGAAAATATGGGCCCTTCAAGGCCATTCTCAAGTCGATATGGATCTCAGTACTCCATGTCTAGGACCTATGGGCCTTGAGACATAATCTCCTTAGTTATCCCTAAACTAGGGGATAACATTTGGCTCCAACTCGGGGACATGTGCTCACCATAAAGAGCATGAGAACCTCAACATATCTGGCATAACCTGTGACCTGCTTGATCTCAACAAAAATATGTTACTAGTCATTTGAGGTGGTGATATCACCTCCATATCATACATTTCAAAATGAAAGAAAGCATATATACAAGTGTGAAAACAAACTATTCTAGCATGAAATGCAAATGGTATGTACAATGAATGCAAATGCCTACTTACCTATACTTACCTATTGGATGAATAGTAGGTGTAGTCAAATGACCAGTGAAACCATCCTAGGAATGTCTCAAAATACCATCCTCTATGCTTCATCATAAACCAAAACAATGATAAGTTAAGCACAAAAATAACATGGGTTAGAGAATGTATCATATCATCAGAAACCATAAAGTCCAACTCATGGAGGTGGGTGGGAGGGATAAAATCATGCCAAGTCATTCTCTGAGGAAAGTTCTCAATCCACTTCAGGAAGGGATCGTGAAAAGTCAAAGGTTTAGAAAACTGACTCAAAAGTTCTGAAAGCTGGCTACCTAGGACGTCCTCATAATCTAAAATCTAGGAAAGGATTGAAAAGGATCTAGAAGATAACCAAAAAATTCTCAAGGGAAGTTTAAAATGTTTAGATGAAAGACCTTTTCTTGGAGTATTCAACCTACCCTTGAACTCTAGGGTTTGACCTATAGGAAACTCAATACAAAAGACATACTTCCCAACTACACCTTTAATGACACAACAAGGTAAAGTAATCGAAGGTGGCTGGAGAAAGCTGCCACAAGAATCCTTCTTCAAGCAAACAATGTCCTTAATTTGACCAAGACCTGAGCACAATGGTGGTTGATAATCCTCTTCATGGAATGAATCCAAGTCCTCAGAGGAGTACTCATCAAAATCATCAAGGTATGACCGAAAATCATCAGAAAAATATGGGACTAGGTCAACCTTGGGTGTTTGGAAAGTATCGTAATTGTATCATCTCCTTGTTGCCACTGGTCAAAATCAAGAGTAACCTGTTGTGATAACTGTAACGAAAACACTTGGAAATGATTGTCAATGTCATAAATGGGGTCCATACCATAATCAACCAAATCCCACTTACGTCTTCCGACATGTATGAACTCATCATTATTAACTATCTCACTATATGTATCATAACATGAAGGATTCAAAACATTCAAGGGCTCATCCATCTCCTCCTCATTTCCCAAATCATAAAGTAGAGAATTATCAAAACCATGGAGAGGAGGGTAACTTACTATTTTTGTTTCTTATTTTGCAAGAGATTTGAGGACTTGGGTGTCTTCAACATGCATCATTGTTTTATCCTTAGTTGTCCCTTCATCTTCAACTCTACAACAAGGAAGGTCTTCTTTGTTCGAGGATTCCATTTCTTCTTCCTTATCTAAATCATAAAATAAGACATTGTCATGATCCTGAAAAGGAAAGTGAGTAACTTCATTCTCGTCTTATTGTGTAGGGGGGAAACATTCATGGATGGATTTATCAGAGAGAGGATGGTATCTCAACACTTCATCATCTTGTTTAGGTTCTAGCTTGTCAACTGTGTCTTCAATGATTATTTTCTCTTCCTTGTGGGGTTGAAAAACCTCATCAACGTCTTTTCCCTTAGCATTTTGTTGGTCAAAATTTTGTTCCCCTTCTTCTTGAAAATCAACAGTAAAGGTTTCAAGGGAAACTAAAATTTCCACACTAAGAGTGCTTGAGGTAAAGAAGTGTCTTATCTTGGACAAGGAAATATTTTTATTTATTTATTTAGCCATGCTGTGAGCTTCATCGAGTGTTCTTGGGCCCTTTTTACTGAGGGGAAAACCTAGATGCACTAAAAGTACATTGGTATAGATATGGATAATGTACTTGTCTTCAGGATGATGGCTTTCAGGAATTTGACATAGGATGTCCTCAAACCTATCCTGGAAGTGTCTGACAGTTTCATCCTTAGTTTTCTTCATATGCTCGAGTCTTTTTAGTTGTACTGAGATGTATTCCAACTAAATACCCCATTTTTTGAGAAAGGTTTCTTCCAATTGTTCCATAGTCATGATGCTATCATCAGGGAGTTTGTCATACCATTTCCTAGAACTTCTATGAAGAGTGACAGAGAAAAGTTTCATTGTCAAATCTTCATCATCATCACTGATAGGATGGAGCTGAAAAAAATCCCCAAAATCACTCATGTGATAGTCAGCTCTTTCCCCATCACTACCAGTGAATCTAGGGATCCACTTTTCATACTTTGGAGGAATTCGTTGAGGGTATCCCAAGATTTTACTCATGTATAAAGGTTTGAAGTTCCCTAGATCCCATTGAGAATTCACAGTTGGCTTCGTCATTAGTGGAGTCGCCAGATAATTTTCTCGAAATTATCAAAGAAATAAGGGAATCATACGTAGTGGAGTTTCCATGCAAGCTTGTAAGATAAAGATTCTCGAGGAAAGGATTACCGAAAAGTGTTGTCTCTGAGGAGAATTGACTCAGTTTTCCCTAGCAATAACGCCAAAATGTTATCATATAGTTTGTACTTAGATGTAAAGGAAAGGTAAATGAAGACAAACTGATGTAATGGAAGACTATACTATCACTGTCACCTTAATAAGGTGTCCCTTTCTGTATAGGGTGGTAATCCCAGGGGAGATGTCCCCAATGACCTAGGGTTTTGAGAGGAAAAAGGTTTAAGGCTAAGTAAAAGTTTCCCTCTCACAAGTCACCATCGATCAGAAAGTTCGGCTAAACAAGCAATAAAGATAATAATAATAACCAGAAATGTACCTGCCCAGAACAAAGCAACAAGAAACTATATTTTGTAAGATCACTTGTTGGTTAGTACTTCATATAATTGGATACTTTCTCAATATAATAAATTGACTAATATATTGATGAAGTAAGCAAATATGTATAAATGGAAATAATCACAATACAATACTTCAACAATAAATTCTTCAAAGTAAGCAAGAATAACTAATTATCAATATCATAACACCAACATTCATCAGAAGCAAGTATGCATTGATCCTTTCAACTTCTTTTAGAAGCTTTTAGTTCTTCAAAGTATGACTATAACTTGGAATAATAATAGCAATAGTAGGGTTAGCAAGTTAATCTAGCTAGGGTTAGAAAGGTGTTAGTAATTTCTCAAAGGTTTGGATGCTTGTAGATTGTGATCAAAACACTCAAGCAAGAGGTCTTAGACTAGTGCATTCATAGGGAAAATGGAGTCAACAAGTAGTAGCAAGAATTGAAGGAACAATATGATAATAGTATGGCCAAAGACAAGAGGAATTTGATGGTGAAGTGTATATAAATCAAGGCTTCAACCATCAAACCCTAGGCCTTGGCACGTTTTCCTCCTTCTTTAGCTTAGGCTAGGATGAAGAACAAGAGATATGGTGTTGCAATGGAAAGGCCCTATCAATATCTCCAATAGAAAAGGGGATCCTTGGCTTAATCTAGTAGGGAATTAAAATAAGGACACCAACATGTGCTTATTTCCTAGGGTTTATTCTAGCAATTTCATTAAAAAAATGCAAGTAAAACACTATAACCATTCAATTAAAGGAAGGATTGCAGAAAATCACTTACATTTACCAATTATTCATCAAGACAAACCCTAGTTATAAACCTTCCACCAAGAAAAATGCCAAAAATCACTAAAAAGAGCCTCCTTCAATAAGTGTGCACTAGCAAATTTCAGCCAAAAACCCTAGAAGGGTGTAAATTTCAGACCTCACACAAGTGTGAGTGAAAGATGATGAGAAAATGAGAGTTTTAGCTCTCTATTTATACAGTAGCAATGACCTTAATTTTATTTTTAAGTCACAAAAGGCCGACATGGCCAAAAATACATAATAATATTGTTTTTACATTAAATGTCAAAATCAAACCCTAAATCAAGCAAAGACGAAGATGTCATTCCCTTTTAGGGTGACATTATCCCCTTTTAGGGAAACATTGGCCTCCTAGGGAAAATCATTTGGCCTTCTTAGGCCTCAAGAACATGCCACACGTGCCACTTTGGCACATAATTGCCTCCCAAAACCTCAATAGCGTTGGCTGACATCATAAGTGTCCTAGGTGACGTCATGGGACTTCCAAGGAAAACATTCTGGTGGAAATGGCACAACCCCCCTGGGTAAGGCTCTGCCAAGCCGCCTCTCATGGAACATCCTCCTCTTCTCTCGTGCAAACCCTCTAATCTATCTCTACCGCCTGCTAGGGTCGCAACATCCATTTGATGGGATTTCAACCTGATGGAGGTCTGAACTAATCATCTCCCCATGTGTACATGTCCATAAGGTACCTATCCATTAGGTATGATCCTATACATCAACAGATACACCCTCCATGGGCTCATAAGTCATAGAGGTCATAGCAATGTCAATCACATCTAATCATCAATTTTATTAAACATGTGCATAAAACCCCCTTTACTCAAACAAGTGTTCAAAGACTTTATACTAATGTACAAGCCAAGTTTGGAGGAAGTGACAGAGCATCCTATTGGGATAATTCTCACTAGATGTGGGGTGTTTCTAGGAGAGATCAAATCTAATCCATGTGAGTGGGTGAATTGGATAAGGGATGTCTTGGAAAGGCATGCAGTGATATCAGGGAAATGCATGGCTTACCTATGGGTGCCTCTATAGAGGGTGAGTTGCACCTGTCATGGATGAATTTGTTTCCAAGCCCATTCATGCCTTTTGTCTTTTTCTTATTTCCTTTTCTTCAAGAATATGGCTAGGGGACATTGCCCTGGCGTGGTGACCAGTGGTGGCAATGTTACCCGCAAGAATTTCACATAAACGAGAAGGTTGGCTCATGATGAGACCCCCTTTCTCTTGGCTATGCAACCAAGAGACACTACCCTAGCGTGGTGATCAGCTGCTAGTAGCTTCATACCACTAGATGCCCATGGACCTAATAGGTTGGCTCGTGATGAGACCCCCTATCCTCTAACCAAATCTTTTTTTATTTTATTTTGTTTCTTGCTGAGAATCTTTTTACTGTTTTCTCGGGGATCCCTGGGCAAAGATCTCGAGGTTTCATTCTTGGCCTTTTTCTTTTTCCAGCTACTTTTACCCTCTGGGCCTTTAGCCCCTTCTTCCCACAAGGTAAGGTACAACCCTTAAATATTTGGCCAACCCAATTCCCAGACCAATGTAATGGGATGGATGAGCGGGAGAAAGATGGAAAGTGGTAAGTATGCTAGGAGTGGACAATGGATTCTCATGAATCCCCCTAGTGGAAAATCAAAACCTATGGGCACAATCTTACTAGGGCATCCTGTCATTCCCCCCCATATATGGTCAAGTGGATAGGCATAAGAACCAAGCACCCATTAAAGAAAAAAAGAATCAAATGCACATATTCAAAGGTTTTGAGGATCAGAGTGACACATACCATGATACCCGGACTCATTACCTCATGGAGCAAGATCCATTTCTTCTACAGGATTAGGTCGAGGTGATGGATGTTACTTCTATTGAAAAAGTGGAGGCATCAAAGGATGAAAATATGGGCCCTCCAGGGCCATGCTCAAGTCGATCTGGCTCTCGGTACTCCATGTCTAGGACCTGTGGGCCTCAAGACATAATCTCCTTAGCTATCCATAAAATTAGGGATAACAGGGTCAACAACCCTAATATTCCCCCCTTAACAAAGTAATATTAAACAATTCATTTAAAATTTCATTTTTGCACAAATAAAACCCTAATTTACATGGACGTCACCCATTTAGGGGACATTTTGGCACTAGGAGAACGTCGTTGGTGATGCAGGAGGGTAGTAAGGCTTCCCAAATCCACATATAAAGAATCCAAATGTCTTCCTTCATGGTCAAATCCTCATAAAACCTCAAAACATCCAAGTGTCAATGCATATTATCTTACCACCATACCCTACCCCCCCAAACACAACATCAAGCTCAAAGAGAGGACATTTTCCCCGCCCTGGGAAAATTGTTTGGCAAGTGAGGGATGGGATATGTATTCCAAGTCATCATCAAGGCCTTCCAAGTATGATCTTTCTCACCCAGCATGCGGGTCCTTGGCATCCAACCTGTGGGCTTGCATCCCCATGGAAGCCCAAGCTAGGCTTGTTCTCCCAAAATTATCCACTAACTATGTCTTGCAAAGACAAATTGGCACGCACTCCAAGGATCTCAAGTCATAACATCATGATACATGAATTCAATCAATAAATAATCCATCTAATCATGTGCATCAAATATCACTATATAAAACAATTAACTGCTCAAAGACATTATGCGACTTGTCAATCTTGAATATGGGAGGGTTGATGAGGGGTCCTATTTGGTAGATCTTGCCCCAGGTCAAGGAGAGTTTCCAAGAGATCCCTCTCTAAGCCATGTAAATTGGATGAAGTGGTTGGGGTCAAGACTCAATGGGAATAGGGCTCATGACATACAAAAGGTCGTAGTGTTTCATTCATTGATGCCTATGTAGAGGGTGTGTGGTACATTCATCCGCAATGCACTTTTTCTAAGCCCATCAATTTCCTTTTATCTTTCTTTATTTGTTTTTCTTTCAATATAGCATAAGGAGAGGTTGAAGGTCACTGCCCTGGCATGGATACCAGATGATGGCAATGTCACCCAAAAACACCTAGTGGAAATGATAAGGTTGGCTTGTGATGAGATCCCCTTTCTCTTAGCCATGCAACTAAGAGTCATTTCCCTGGTTTGGTGACCATATGATGACAATTCCATACCACTAGATACTCATGGACATGATAAGTCAACTCGTGATGAGACCTCCTATCCTTCAACTAACCTTTTAAGAATTCTTTATTATATTGTGGGTCCCCTTTATTCAAAGATAAGCATTTCAATGCTTTCTTGGGTGATCCCTGGGTGAAGCATATGGAAGGTTTATACAGGGATTTTATCATTTACCCAACATCAACCCCTTGGGTCCTTCATCCTCTTCTTCCCATAGAATGAGGGACAACCCCTTTTTGGGTCAATAAACCATAAAATCTCAAGAGATAAGGAAATGAAGGGCAATAATGATGGAAAGTAGTAAGTGTGGTCGGGAACAGTGCGATGGATATTTAAGGGAGTTCCTAGTAGAAAACCCATCCCCTAGAAAAACCACTTACTAGGACACAATACCAACCACCAAGGTGAAACAGTGAAAAAGGCATAATCTCCAAGCATATATCATGAAATCTAAAACAATCTAAGATACGACATACTCAACTGTCTTAAATATTGAAATGATGCTCACCATAATACTGACTTTTACCTCATGGAGCAAGGCCCACTACCTTTTGGAAGCCATCTAGTGTATTGGATTCCATCTGCAAATCTATGACCATTTGTGGTGGTGAGTGGGTTTTCCATCCGTGCAAAGGTTACTGTTGGTCATGTAGTCTCTCGACACTCTATATTTGAAACTTGAGGGCCTCGATACATAATATCCTTAGTTATCCACAAAATGGGGATAATAGGGAACATTTGAGAATCCCATAATCATCAAATCCTCAATACTTTATTAAATAAATACTCCTTACCCTTATGTTTGATTGCTATAGAAAATAGAGAAACATTGAAAATTGAGTGTTGGTAGGTTGACTTATCCATCACTTCTGAGCATAAAACAAACCTGGGCATATCATTGGGTTGAAATTCATCCTGGTGCCGATTGGTATATGTACCTTTCATGGTGCTTTCGATAGGGACATTGACATTATAGTTGGACCATTAATTGTGTAGGGTGCAACAATTAAGTATGAACAGTCAGACCTTTCCTAGGACAACTAAGACTAGTGCCTAAGATTGGGCAAGGGGTCAACTAAGTTAAGTGGAGATTCGTTAAAAGATGGTTACAAGTTTACAAATGTTACAACAATATAGATACAACTAGACACAAATATACAGAAAGAATATCTAAGATTACAATAGATAGATACAATGATTAGAATAAATAATATCTAAGATTACAACAAGGCTAAACTAGATACACTAAATACAAGATATACAGAAAATGACTAACCAGTTGCTTGCATGTGCAGTAAATAAAGATACTCAAGATGAAATAACCATAAACGCATCAAGCCAAGCATGCTCACAATATATATTACTCTATTGGACTACTTATCAATGGAATAAAGACAAAAATCACTCAAGACCCAATCAAGAGAGTGCCTCCATGTGGATGCACAACTTCTTGAAGGATCACACCACAAACACAGGAACAATGATTAAGATGAAAATCTTGAAAAGTAAAGTGTTCGAGATGATAGATGTAACCACTTAGATAATTATTCCACAACACATGAAATGAATTGCATGTAAAATAAAAATAATGAGATCAGTGTGCTTGCAAGTGTGAAATTAAATTGCCAATGTTATAGACCAAGGATTAAATTAGGTGGTTAAGTGAGATTTATTTTAATCCTATCTAAGTGTCAACCCAATACTTTCCTTCCCCAATGACCAAGTGACTCTTGGGTTCTCAAGAAGTTAGGCAACAAGGCCCACCCTATATCCACAGGTCAATCCTAAGATTAGAGTACTCTCAGAAAGGATGTAGCACGCCACGAGACCATCCCCAGCCTAACACCCTTTGTTTCCTTCCTCCGACCCTATTTTAAATGGATAAGATGGTTGGTAATGGTGTTCTATTAAGTCTAATAAATTAATTATTAAACCTATGAGCTAAGTGTTGAACTATTTTTGTGTGATTGTAGCTTGCTCAAAGTGTCGAAACTGAAAATTAATGTTGTGAAGGTTGAATCCGTTAAACAATCATATTGCAAGTTAAGTTCTTAAATTATGAGGTTATTGCATGTGAAATGTGAAGAACTGAAAATACTTGCAAAATTGAAAATTTATTTAAGCCATCATAATATCAGTGTTTGCATGCATGTATATAAGATAGATACTTAAGAAATAAATGTTTTCATGCGAAGTAATGATGAAAGAAAAAGATCAACTATGCCTCCACAGGATCTAATATAGAATTTAGGTGTGAGGTATACTCTAGATAATTTTAATTGTTAAGCATGCATGTAGATATCACAACTAACTAGCTAAACTATGAAGTAGAGATGGAAAGGAAGCTAAAGTAGAACTTGGAAATAAAAAACTGAAAAGAAAGAATGCAAGCCTCTTGGGTACACTCCTTTGGGCTTGCTTACAATGATTTAGATAGAAAAGAAGAAAGGGATAGAAATACCACTTTGAAAAGAGGCCGTGGAAATTGTGTTGTGGATGAAATCGGCCAGCATGCACCCTTAAACAGGAGAGAAGCTGCAAAAATCAGCAAGCTATTGCTTGCTGATTTTGCTGCAACACACTTAAACAAAGTTACAAAAATTCTTATTTTTCAATAGAAATTCCCCACATGTAAAAACCAGAAATTTAAATTGATTTTATTGACCTATCTAATATTGTTAGCAACTAAATCTAAAATGAATGAATGGAAAAAACTGAAATGGAAATAGAGAAGCTTTTGAAGTTTTTATTAGCAGTGAAGGTAGATTCCTTCTTGAATCTATCCCAAAGATTCTCTTGAGGCAACCTGCAAACCTTGAGCCAAACGTGACATAAAATGATAGATAATATATTGCATGCACAAATAATACAACATAGTTTATATTATTAGCATATACAAAACATATAGATGAGCAACTACACTATTGCCTCACATATCCTAGTAAACTAATTTACCCAAGCAACTATTGATCAATCCACAAAAGATTCAAAGAATGATTTCACCTCATAATATATAGGAACACCAAGAACAAGTCTTGCATTCCACAATTCCTCCAACACTCTTTTTATTTCCAAAGGGAAGATTTTTTAGCAACAAAGTTGATCCAAGCTCTTCAAGAACAAATCTAGTAGGAATGACTTCAACCCATTTGGTAAAGTAATATGTAGCTTTAATAACCCATGAATACCCGTTACTTGAATTATCATTAAACTTCTCGATGATGTCCAAATCCCACTGCTGAAAAGGTGCCTCAACCACAACTGGTTGCAAAGGGAGAGCTGCTAACTTTTTCTTTTTTGTGAAAAGATGACACAACTCACATTTCCTAACAAAATGATGTACATCTGAAAATATTGTGGGCCAATAATATCCTACTCTGAGGATTTTGTGGGTAGTAGTTTTAGCAGCAAAATGTCCACCACAAAACCCCCATGGAATTCATCCATTAGTTTCTTTGACTCAACGTCATCCACACATCTAAGGATAAATGCATCAGTATTCTTCCATCCTAATCCATCTCTATTAAGGACATACTTGGAAAATTTGAACCTTAAAGACCTTTTCTTGTGTCCTACTAGATGACTCGGACAAGTTAGATTCTTAAGATAAAATATGATGTCTGTATACCATCCTACTTGTTCAAAGCTTCAATAAATTAGGAGGGAATTCTTCATTATCAATTTGGCAAACCATACCCAAGGCCTTCTCATTACCTTCTGTCAAAAGTTTTGCTAAACCTTGACCCTTAATCAATCCATATACCCCTTGAGCCTAATCCTTCTACCTGAGATAACAAATCTTTAACCATAGAATTAGGAACATAACCAATCACCTTGGAATATCCGATGAAGACTCTGAAATGTTTGATTGATTTCACTAAGGCGTAAGCTTGTTTATCAAACATGGGTCACTCTAATTATGAATTTTGTAAGGCCCTACTCATATATGCAATGGTTTGATCATGGCCTTGATAATTTTTCTGAATCAATACACCAACAATAGTGTCTTCAAAGACAAAGGAGAAAATCTAAAAGTCCTTAGTATAATCTAGGCTAATAAGGATGGGAGCTTTAGGTATGGCAATTTTATACTTTGAAAATCTCTCTTGCTTTCATCATTCCACTCAAAATTGACATCCTTGTTAAGCATCTTATAGATAGGTTTCATGATCTCTACATAGTTGGGAATGAACCTATGAACAAAATTTGTTTGGCCTAAGAAGGATTGGAGAGATTTCTTCGAAACATGCAACGATACCTTTCTGATTGCTTCAACTCTTTTTGGGTCTAACTCGAACCCATATTCATAAATTATGTGGCCCAATAATTTACCTTCAGTCACCTCTATTGCTGACTTAACATGATTTAGATAAATCCCAAACTCTCTACACCTATCCAAAACTTGTCTAAGGTGGTCAATGTGAGTTTTCCCATCCTTAGAAAACACTGTTAAATCATCCTGATATATCTCAATCAACTTTCCAATCAACCGCCTAAAGGCATATTCCATATCTCTTTGAAAAATAGCTCCAGCATTTGATAAACCAAATAGAATTCTAAGATATTCAAAGGTTCCCCATGGAGTGTTAAAGTGGTCTTATGCCTATCTTCTGCTTTCAGTCTAATCTAATTATAACATGAAAATCCATCAAGCATGGAAATCATTCCTGATCTTATTACTCTTTGAAGTAAAATTTCCATCTTGGGAAGGGGTAGTGGTATTTTGTGCAAGCAATGTTCAAAAATTCCTGAAGTTGATACACAACCTAATCTTTCTATTCTTCTTCCTTGCAACAACCAAATTTGAGCACCATGAATAATGTCTAGTTTGAGCTATGATGTCTGCATCTAGCATTTTTTGTAACTCCTTTTGAACCAAATGAGCTAACCTGGGGTTCATTTGTCTCAACTTCTGTCTAAAGGGCTTAGTTTATTCCTTGAGAGGAATCACATGGTGAATTACATCCTCCCTATATAATTTGAGCTCATTAACTAAAAGACAAAACATCCCTATATTCTTTTAATAACTTAACAATTTCTTTTCTTTCTTCAATAGGGGTAGTTTTTCTTTTGACTCTTCTTTCTATTTGTCACCATATTGTCTATCAAAGGTTTTTTCTTGGGTCACAACCCGCCTAGGAATTGGATTTAACTTATCATCATCTCCAGTATAATTACAACCCTCTTCTCTCACACCGATGCCAAAGTCAGAGAACTCATGCATATCAGTCAATAACTTAATAACCTATTTTTCATCATAAAAAACTTGCCAATGATTCATGTTATCAGGAACTGAGGGTCTAAAAAACAATTCCACTGAAATATTCTCATCAATCAAATTATATGAAAGCTAAAGTATGGAAGCATCTACTGCAAGTTCATCTGCCTTAGAATTATGTTCTCTAGGAATAGAAATAAGGTTTAAAGCATCTAGATCACCAATGGAATCCCAAATTGCATTCCTATATCTTTTCAATCTCTCAGACTTGCAAGTAAATTTATTATTTAGTTGTTGTATGACAAAGTTTGAGTCCCCCTTGATGTTTAAATATTTCACACCCATATCCTTGAAAATTTCTAAAACAAGTAGAAAAGCTTCATACTCAACCACATTATTGGTTGCATCAAACTCCAATCTATAAGCAAACTTAAACACTTTACCATTTGGAGCTTGAAGCACAATTCTAACACCCTTTCCTTCTCTATAAAAAGCACCATCAAAATTCATGTACCATATCTCATCAACTCTATCCTTATGAACATTTTCCTCTAAGGGTACAATAGAGTTAGACAAGATGGCATAATTACCAAGACTCTCCTCTTTTTTTGGGTTTCTTGGGTCTTCAATATGATATCTTCTAAACACTTCCCTAGTCAACTTGAAAGTGTTCCCATATGGAGTAGGGATGGTAGCATAAGATAATTGCATTTGTAAGTTACCACCCAAATCTACAACTTCCTTTCTATTTAATAACATTCCCCAAGCATCTGGAACATCAATCACTACTATGTCCATTTCAAACATGATCTCCAGGAAGACTTCCAAATGTACATGCAAACCTTTAATCAATCCATGCACTTCAATCATTTTACTATCCATGGCACAAATGTTATGATAAGGTCTAGAGATTCTAAGATTCAATTGTTCCATCACCTTTTCAGTCATAACATTAGAACTTGCCCCTGAATCTAGCATGCAATTTTGTTATACTTTGTTGTTTACAAGTAAAGATAGGTAGAAAGGTATATTCTTCTCATTACCCCTATCCCAATTATGTAAGATAACGGGTGCATCCTAGTAAGTAACTGTTGGTTGCCTATCAACAAAACTCTGAGGAATATCTTCTATGGATTTAAGTAACTTCTCCCTTTGGGAAGGGATCCTCATATGTTTCGACACTGGAACTAACATCTCAGCATTACTCAACCAACCACCTAAGTCAATATTCAAACTTGAGTCAACATGCACATTTGACTGAGGAGGAAGAGGGGATACCTTGGGAACACTAGATTGACCTTTATCTTTATTTCCATTCCTTTGATATGTAATGCCCCTATACTTAGCCATTTCTGCTACTTGCTTGGGTGTGGCCTTAGGCCCAAACTTCTCTGTTGCTTTATCAACAACATTATTCATAAGGTTTGCACTATTTCCATATTCAACAAACTCCATCCAATCATACATGCCACAATTGTATTTCCTACCACACATATTGATTTGTTCATTTCCTTGACTTCCATAATCATTATCATAACAAACCTCAAGGAAAAATGGACAAGTCACTTCCTCATGAAACTCACCACAAGGCCTACAATAAGGTATTGAGTGATGATCTACCAAGTTGGTGGATTCAAAAGGATTAGGTAGCCTTTTCTCATGTTGAGGAGGTTTCATAGGCCATTTATCATTTGACCTAGTATGTTGTCTATTATTTTGTGCCCTCTCCATAGTGATCAATCTATTTTTCAAGGAATTAATATGATTGGCATGATTTATTTCCATTTGTTTAATAAGTTGGGTCAACTCCTTAATTCCATCATTTTATGACTCTTGACCCTCAACCTTCTTCTTCTTTTCATCATTGAATTTTGAAGAAGAAGAGCCTCGTGTAAAACTATAGTTGTGGTTTGCGTTGCTTTTAATGTTTGAGGATCCTTATCCCTTAGGTACCTCATTTCCCCCTCAAAAGCCTCCATATAATATATTAATACTACGACATCTAAGGGTTTTATATCATCATGCAGACTCTTCACTAAACTATTAAACTTAGTGTTGAACTCCTCCATAGTTTCATTCTCTTTCTAATGTCTAGAAGTGAGGGTAGATAATTGAAACCTATGTTCCTTATGATCACCCCATATATTCCTAAATTCATCCAATATCGAATCAAGGGTGATAAACTTAGTTGGATCAAAATCCATAAACCATTCCACAACACATTCTAGTGAATACAAAAAAAGGGTCATTTTCACATCCTCTTCATTATGACCCCGACAATACCTCTCAACACACATCTAGAAGTTCAAGATGTGAGACTTTGCACTGATTCCATTGTTTCCCTGAAAGGTAGGTAACTTGTCTATGGCCTTCTTAGGGACTTGGTGTGGGGCACCTTGGATTGCTGCAAAATTCAAATGCCTCAAAAACACACTCATGGTTGGGTTAGGAGTATTAGTGGGATTATTAAGAGTTGGTTGATTATTAGTTTGGAACAAAAATTGGATATCAGTGACTACTTCTTCTCCAATAATTTCAAGTAGCCTCTTAGGAAAAAGGCGATGTAATCTCCTCCTATAAAACTTTTTGGGTTCAGGAAAAGAGTAAATCAATCCTTGTGCAATGCTCCTAGTAATATACCTAATATATTTGTTCAATGGAGTCGCCACTTGGAAAATAATCACACGAAATCAACCAATGCAAGCTCAAATCATTTTAGGGACTAAAGGTTTTTATTGTTTAGTTATAAAATAATAAGTCAAGTATTTTTTACCAAGGAAAAATGACTTATTGTAATGTTCCCAAGCCAATTTTTCTCTTGGGAACACTAACTAACCCTTGAATTAACTATTTGGTTGTTTGTATATGGAGGTTGGCCTCTCAAATTTTGGCCTTAGGGTTATATTCAACTATTCGTCACAAATCATGAAGATATACTCAATACAATGCAATATCTAATCAATTCACAAGATATGGAACTCCAAAGCACAAATCTGACCTTTTTATTATGAAAAACAAGAACCTGATACAATATAGAAGAAGATCTAGAATAACATCAGATGGCTCCAATATAGAAGATATGAGCTGCTAAAAAATGATCCCAACAATACAAAATAATCCTCCAAAGGTTGAATATATGATGAAGGACCAAATACAAAAGAATAGGGTTACGTCCAACCCCCTAGCTGTTGGCACAACCTGTTGGGTGGATGAGAAGGCTAAGGTTTCGACCTAGTTGAAGGAGACCTCCAAACGATGCCAAACTTCACCAAAAGATAGATCAGGACAAGGGGAATCCCTCCCTAACGTATGAAGCTCAAATTCCAAGTCTTTCTTCTCCAAACTACTGAAACCCTAATCAAGGTTGCGCCCTCCTGAAACCTTGAAGTGACCAATAATTTGGCCTTGATGAAGGAAGCCTCCAAAACTCCTGAAACTCCCTAGGATGATAGATCGGGATGCCACAAGTCACTGGGAGAAGTATCACAATCAGATATGAGGTATAACCCATTGGATCTGACAATATCTTAATCAACAATGTGCCCTCCTTCTCTCCAAGCCATCCCAAATCTATAGATAACAATCTAGTTGAAGTAACTCCTCCAAAATGCCTACAAATTGATGAGCAAGGTCCTGCAAGCAAAACCCAAGTGTTATAATGTCTCTAGGCCCAATCACAATGTTGTATCAAACTTCCCCTCATGCAATGGTGTGCCCTTGCTAGAAAACCCTAAATGGTAAAACCCTGCTACCCTCCTGAATCAATGATGTAACCTATGTTGAGTGTAGAATGGTGTGGGTGGAGTATTTCATCCCCGTTGTTGGAACACACTTTTTTTTTTTTAATACTCTACTTTCAAAGGTTGGAGCCACCCTTTCTTCTAAATAAGTAAGAGGTTATACTTAATCCCAAAAAGTCAGACTTCGGGATCTCGCATATTTCACGATGTACCTACCAAAGCCCCGGTATCCCGACGCGCGAAATGGTGATAAGGGTTTAGCTCTAATCTCCATTATAGAACCTCTAACAAGGGATTATCAGAGGTTATTACCTCATGCTCTTGAATTTCCAGAGTTACTCGTCGAACATTTTTCGAACCTCCGAGATGCGAAGTTGCGAAGTCATTTCAAGTTACTCAGGTTAATATCATGAGTAATTACTTTAAACTGTAGTTATTCTTTATCACAATTTCGCAACTCGACGATTCTTACCTCAAAGAACAACACCTTTTTAAATCCAATCCCCAAAGTCGCGATATTCATTAATTAAGAATGGTTAATTAAAATCTTAAGTCAAATCACAGATTATAAATCAAATCGCACCATTGCAATTTTGGGCTTTTGGTTCTCAAAGGCTAGAAGCGAAATCATCTGATACGGCGAGCGCCGAAAAGGGGATTAAGGACTAAAAGAATGAAATTAAAGGAGATAAACTATACTAATTAATGCCTTGATTATCTTTTAACCATAAAATCTACGGATGAAGCTTTAAAATTTTCTGCTCTTTTCCCAAGTTATGAGTCGTCAAATATTTATGGCATTTATTTGAATTTCAGTGAGGTGATTGACAATAAGATCCCACTTATTTCCTAAAATATTTCCATTAAATGTTTTAACCCTTATGTTAGAAAGGACTAGTATGAACTTAAATTATCTAAGAAAAGGGTTTTATTTCATTATCTCAACTTTCCTTTCTATTGTGCGCAGAGCTATTTCACCAGGATAACTTATGTCCGTGTTTTCAATTTTTTACAACAGGGGATCTAATTGCAAGGTTATACATCATGGCTCCATGAAAATTTCCCAAGGAAGATGTCAAGAGCTCAGGCCAAGGTTTAGATATTGTTTTTGATACTTTTCCTCGAAGTATCAATACTATCAAAACATGGACACACATTTCCAATGTTCTGCAACCCGAGGTGATAAATTGCCCGGATGATTCCTGCAATAGCAAGGATGATGACATGTCCACCAAATATAAAATAGTTGCTCAAGAAGAGATACACAAAATAGCATCAAGGCCACAACTTCTCCCCTATTATGATATGGTCAGATGGGCACTAGACCATGTAGACATCCTGACTAAAATGATTTTTAACAAACAGAGGGAAGCAGTTGGGTCTTTCAGACCAGAGCACTTACATGAAATGTATAAATTGTCACCCACACCAAACTATACTTACAATGCTGAATTCCTAGAGGGGTTCAAAAAGAAGGAATGCAAGTAGTACGAAATAAATTTATCCGATCTGATCAAAGAGTGGGTTTCGTACCCCACGAAATTCAGGGCCGATATTCATGGAATTTATTCAATCTCCTCTTTAGAGCCACAATTCAAGTATGTAGCGATGATGGCCTCTAGACTATATGGGAAGGATGACACTACTCACTTTTTCCACCCATGGGTACCACTCATTCATACAATTGCTAAAGGATTTTCTTTCAACTGGACCAAATTGATGTCGGACAGTCACACCAGTAGAATTACTAAATATCGAGCACAGAAAGCCAGTGGGAGAGCATCTTCATTCTTTATGTCTTCCTACATCATGGATTCTATTTGTTGCATGACACCCTTCCCATTGATGAGTTGGAGTTGGACTCCATCTAATGCTAAGCCTATCCATGTCTACCAGTCAAAAATTTGGGAGGATAAGGCCAAAGATTTCATCTACGATATTTTTAACTGGGTAATGGTACCGATGCATGTCTCTATCTTCGGCCATCCACCTCCATGGATTTTGGATAACATCATGGCCAACCTGATTAATGTAGCATATTGGTATATAGAAGAAGAGTTTTCATAAATCAGGGTTTTTGGCACCTCTGTTCCCCCCCATGATTTTCCATTATTCCTGTCGGATAAGCTAATACGCTGCGAGATCGCCAGGCAAGTTGTGCTTCATGGGATAAACAAAGAGATCAAAGGACTATCGGAGAAGGTATGGCCACCCTTCCCCATTCATATTGGTTCATACTCTTTATTAAATTTTGGACATGCCAAAGCCGAGGCCACGACCTTGGAGGAAATGAAGTTGGTGAGCATTGAGTTCAAAAATCACGACCCTAATAAGGTTGTGAGTAATCACTTGGAGAATTTTGGCCTGAAGAGATATGAACATGAGGATTCACCTCATGATGAAACCTTCTAAGGTGCAAGGTCCTACTCTGAAGTCTTGAGTCAAATTCAAGCCTTGCCACCTGAAGAAATGGCTGATTTCCTCAAATTCGAGGAGCATCGAAATAGTTTCCTCCCCCTAATCTTACAGGCCAAAACCCCAAATATTCTAGACTCACAGTAGGCAGAAGCCAAAGGCTCAAAGAAATCAAGTCCTGGTGAGGAGAAAAATTAGGAAGGGACATAGGAAGGGGATACCTCAGAACTGGGAGCCGAAATCCCCGATCAAGTAGAGAAAAACCCAGAGGCAGTTGCACCAGACGAGCAGGTACTAAGTCAAGAAGAGATACCCTCAAAAAAGGTAGGCTACACCCCACCGATCCCATCAAGTGATGCGGCCACATATGCTACCCCTAAACAATCATCCAAGGAAATCAACAATTCGATTGTTGTTATCACACCCTTATAGTTCATAAAGGGGAACCCCAATGCAGGATGGATTTTCAATGAAGAATTGACACCCATTTCCATAAAAGAGATGCCTCCTAATGAATTCTTCTTTGATAATAAAATGAAGGTCGTGGAGAAGAAAGAATTCTATCAAATAGAGGGCATAATGGCTAAAAAAATTAAATTCATGACAAATGGAAAGCTCTTGAAAGAGGAAGAATTAACTAAGGAGATAGTAGGAACATTAGGATCTTATGATATAGCCAATTAGTACTCAGTTGGAACTCTAAAGGTGCAATTGAAATGGAAGAACCTCTTGATCAGTAAGTTGCAAGCTAGGGTAGTTAGGGCAGAAGAGAATTCCAAAGATTAGGAGAAAAAAGGTCTCGAGGAGGCCAAAGCAGCAAACCAACAGGAAATCAAACAGCTTAGAGCCGAGCTCGGGAAAATGCATTAGTCGGACCAGATAAACAAAGAACAGGTAAGTCATCAAGAGGAGTTAATACAACAGTTGTAGTCAAAATTGAATTCTACTGAGATCTGGGTCATAGATATAAACATATTCAAATCCCAAGCCACCGAGATCCAACAAAAGGTGGAAACAACTCAACAAGAATTGCTTGCCAAAGTGGAAATCATCCAAAGTCATTTTCAAATGATTGATAAAGTGCTAAATGATATCTCTTTGAGAGAAAGAGAAGCTAGGGAAAATTGAATTGCTTTCCAGGAGGCTGGTGTAGCAACAACAAAGGAAGGAATGGTCAGTAGTGCCAGGTTATCCATCCTAGAGAAAACCACTTGAAATATCTTATTGAAGGTGTGGGAGCATAACATATTAGAGAGAAGAGAAAGAGATAAAAATATGAAGAATTATTGTGAAGAGACATTTGAATTGATAAATAAAAATTTGTTGAACCTTGATAAGGAAGATAGCACCGAGACACTAGGAAAAATTAACATAGCCAAACACTTGTTATATATCAAGGGGAATGTTGAAAAGGAACAAGCTGAAATATCCCAGCTGAGTTAGGTTGAATTTTCCCAAGTGGACAGATGGTTAATAAAACCAAGTTTACAATTATGGTCCATCATCATGGTAGACCGACAAGTAGGAAGACGATTGCTAGAGCTGGCGAAGAATTGTTACACTTTTGAGGCAAACAACCAAGAAGAGCCCTCCAAGTTTATAACCTAGTTGATTGAAAGGTATGTCAGTTGTGTTTAGTAGGGGAAAGGGCATGCTTCTGGTGTTAAATGATGATATGCGTTATTCCCTTCTATATCTGGGTACAAAGGAACAAGAAAGGAAGGCACTCTACCTATATGGAGGAAGACAAAGAGCGAGGAAATGAAATGCTTCATTTCCTCATTTGAAATCAAAGGATTCTAGAATGAATGGAATTTGAAGTGTTTTTTAATCTTGTATAAATATGCATTTTGAAAGATAAGAAAGGCCTTTTCTTTCGGCAAATTGTAATAGAGAAAATTTTATGAAATAATAGAGGAAAACACATAAATCAATCTTGACAGAATATGGAGTCTTCAATTTTCTTTGTATAAATATGCATTTTGAAAGATAAGAAAGGGCCTTTTCTTTCGGCAGGTTGTAATAGGGAAAAAATCCCTTGCCAGGATTAATACAAAGCGAATTGAAGACTCCATATTCTGTCAAGATTGATTTATGTGTTTTCCTCTGTTATTTCATACTTCATGTCATTTTTATATACATCTTTGATGAATTCTTTAACTGCAATTTAGTATAACTTCTACTGTGGTGATCAGGTTTTAGTTATCTAATTATTTACAACTTTTCTTCTGTATTGACTATCAGCAGGTACAAGACCTATGAATTTCTTAGATCTCTACATTTTATGTTTCATTAAGGTGTTTCTTTTCTTTTCCTTCTTCTGTTACAGCATGAGAATCCTCTTGAATCGATGCCTCACATTGTCTGACAACTCTATGTTTTCTTTCGTTTCATACTCGGTTTCAAATTTTAACTCAGTTATGGAAAATGACCTTTGATTTTATTTAAACCATTTAATTGACTTCACATGATTTTTTCTCATATAATCTAAAATTGAATCAACAACTTAAAAACAACAATCTCTTAAATTTTTGTCCCTTAAATGACAACCCCTGTTGCAAGGAAACCTCACGTAGAACCTGACCTCTCAGACCAAACCAAAATTTCCTTAAACCTCTTTGATACTATCCTAATAATTGCAACCACCCAGTTTGAACTCGAGTGTTCGTATGCAGCCATTGAACGGGACATAACCATTCAAGAACAAGTGAAAAATAGACATAGACAGCTTAGAAATCAGCCATAGTTTCTCTTCCAGTTGTTTTCTCCTTTCTATATCTTTACCCTCTTATAGATTCCTAGACTCTATACTTTGTAGCCTTAAGTATAGACTCTGGAACAACATCTTTCTGGCGATGTTGTCGGGGAATGGAGAATCATAGTCACTTTCCCCTGAGAGAATGAATTTTCCAAGTTTCGTTTTTTTATAGTGAAGAAAGAGCGAACACCTTGTTAAGGATAAACGTTTATCATTCACTTGGTGACTCCACTTTTAAGTAAGATGACATGCATTCAAAGGAACACCAAACAAAGCCTAGATGCTAAACAGACCATGCCAATTTCTGA
>JZKD02S2440883.1:671016-690758 GCA_000966675.3 Picea glauca
AGTTCTTGTCGCCATGTGCGGACGAAATTTCAGTGATAACACGTGTATTTCACGATGTACCTACCAAAGCCTTGGTATCTCGATGCGCAAAATGGTGATAAGGGTTTAGTTCTAATCACCATTATTGGACCTCTAAGTAGGGATTATCATAGGTTATTACCTCATTCTCTCATGTTTCAGGAGTTACTCATCCAACATTTTCTGAACCTCCGAGATGCGAAGTTGCAAAGTCATTTCAAGTTATTGAGGTTAATATCATGAGTAATTACTTTAAACTGTAGTTAGTCTTGATCGCAATTTCGCAACTCAACGATTCTTACCTCAAATAACAACACCTTTGTAACTCTGATCCCCAAAGTCACAATATTCATTAATTAAGCATGGTTAAATAAAATCTTAAGTCAAATCACAGATTATAAATCAAATCACACCACCGCGATTTTGGGCTTTTGGTTCTCAAAGGCTAGAAGCAAAATCATTTGATACAACAAGCGCCATAAAGGGGATTAAGGACTAAAAGAACGAAATTAAAGGAGCTAAACTGGACTAATTAAGGCCTTGAGTAGCTTTTAACTATACAATCTATGGATTAAGCTTTAAAACTTTTTGCTCTTTTCCCAAGTTATGAGTCGTCAAATATTTATGGCATTTATTTCAATTTCAGTGAAGTGATTGACAATAAGATCCCACTTATTTCCTAAAATCTTTCCATTAAACGTTTTAAATGTTCTTTCGGCAAGGAATAGTACAAACTTAAGATATCTAAGAAAAGGGTTTTCTTTCATTATCTTAGCTTTCCTTTCTATTATGCATAGAGCTATTTCACCAGGATAACTTATCTCTGTGTTTTCAATTTTTTACGACAGGGGATCTAATTGCAAGGTTATACATCATGGCTCCACGAAAAGCACCCAAGGCAACCACCGAGATCTCAGGCCAAGGTTCAGATATTGTTTGTGATACTTCACCTTGAAGTATCAATACTATCAAAACATGGACACACATTTCCAATGTTCTGCAGCCCAAGGTGATAAATTGCCCAGATGATTCCTGTGATAGAGAGGACGATGACATGTTCACCAAATACAAAATTGTTTCTCAAGTAGATATGCACAAAATAGAAGCAAGGCCATGGCTTCTCCTCTATTATGATATGTTAAGATGGGCACTGGACCATGTAGACATCCTGACTAGAACGATTTTCAACGAACAGAGGGAAGCAGTTGGGTCTTTCAAACCAGAGCACTTACAGGAAATGTATAAATTGTCACCCACACCAAATTGTACTGACAATAACAAATTCATAGAGGGGTTCAAAAATAAGGAATGCAAGCAGTACAGAAGAAATTTATCTGATATGATCAAATATTGGGTTTCGCACCCCATGAAATTCAGTGTCGATACTCATGGAATTTATTCAATCTCCTCTTTAGAGCCACAATTCAAGTATGTAGCGATGATGGCCTATAGATTGTATGGGAAGGAGGACACTGATCACTTTTTCCTCCCATGGGTACCACTTATTCATACAGTTTCTGAAGGTTTTTCTTTTGACTGGGCCAAATTGATGTCGGACAGTCTCACTAGTCAAATTACTGAATATCGATCACATAAAGCCAGTGGGAGAGCATCTTCATTATTTATTTCTACCTACATCATGGACGTTATTTGTTGCATGAAACCCTTCCTATTGATGAGTTGGAGCTAGACTCCATCTAATGCTGAGGCTATCCATGTATACCACTCGAAACTTTGGGAGGATAAGGCCAAAGATTTCATCTACGAGATTTTTAACTAGGTAATGGTACCGATGCATGTCTCTATCTTCAGCCATCCTCCTTCCCGGATTTTGGATAACATCATGGCCAACCTGAGTATTGTAGCATATTGGTATATAGAATAAGAGTTTTCATATATCAGGGTTTTCGGCACCTCTGTTCCCCCCTGATGCTTTGTCATTATTCCTATCAGATAAGATAATATTCCGCGAGATCGCCAAGCAAGTTGTGCTTGGTGGGATAAGCAAAGAGCTCAAAGGACTATTGAAGAATGTATGGCCACCCTTCCCCATTCATATTGGTTCATACTCTTTTTTAGATTTTGGCCATGCCAAAGATGAGGCCACGGCCTTGGAGGAAATGTAGTTGGTGAGAATTGAGTTCAAAAGAACAACCCTAATAAGGTTGTGAGTAATCACTTGGTGAATTATGTCCTGAAGAGATATGAACATGAGGATTCACCTCATGATGAAACCTTCCGAGGTGCGAGGTCCTACTCTGAAGTCTTGAGTCAGATTTAGGCCTTGACACCCGGAGAAATGGTCAATTTCCTCAAATTCAAGGAGCATCATAAGAGTTGCCTCCCCCTAATATTATAGGGAAAATCCCCAAAGCTTCCAGACTCATAGTAGGTGGAAGCCAAAGTCTGAAAGAACTCAAGTCTTGGCGAGGAGAAAAATCAGGAAGGGACAGAGGAAGGGGAGACCTAAGCACAGGGCACCGAAATCCTCGATCAAGGAGAGAAAAACCTAGAGGTAGTTGCACTGGGCGAGCAAGTACTATGTCAAGCAGAGATACCGTCACAAAAAGTAGGTTACACCCCACCAATCACATCAAGAGAGACAGCCATAGATTCTACCCCTAAACAATCATCCAATAAAATCGACAGTGCGATTGCTATTATCACACCCTTACAGTTCACAAAGGGGAACCCCGATGTGGGATGGATTTTCAATGAATAAATGATGCCCATTTTTGTAGAAGAGATGCATCCTAATGAATTCATCTTTGATAAGAAAAGGAAGGTCGTGGTGAAGCAAGAATTATATCAAAGAGAGGGCATAGTGGCTAAAAAATTTAAAGTCATGACAGATGGAAAGGTCGTCAAAGAGGAAGAATTCATCGAGGAGATAGAAAGAACATTAGGAGCTTATGCTATGGACAATCAATACTCAGTTGGAACTCTAAAGGCACAGTTGAAATAGAAGAACCTCTTGATATGTAAGTTGGAGGCTAGGGTAGTTATGACAGAAGCGAATGCTAGAGATCAGGCGAACAAAGGTCTCGAGGAGGCCAGAACATTGGACCAATGGGAAATCGAACAGCTTAGAGTCGAGCTCGGGAAAATGCATTAGTCATCCCAGATAAACCAAGAATAGGTAAGTCAACAAGAGGAGTTAATGCAACAATTACAGTCAAAATTGAATTCTGCTGAGAGCTGGGTCATAGATATAAACATATTCAAATCCCAAGCCACCGAGATCCAACATAAGGTGGAAACAACTTAGAAGGAATTGCTTGCCAAAGTAGAAATCATCCAAAGTCACTTTCAGATGATTGATCAAGCACTAAAGGATATCTCTTTGATAGAAAGAGAATACAGGGAGGATCGAATTGCTTTCTAGGAGGTTTTTGTAGAAACAACAAAGGAAGGAATGGTTGGTAGTGCTAGGTTATCCATCCCAGAGAAAACCAGTGGGAATATCTTACTGAAGGCATGGGAGCATAACATATCAGAGAGCAGAGAAAGAGATAAAAATATGAAGAATTCTTGTGAAGAGACATTAGACTTGATAAATAAAAATTTGTTGAACCTTGATAAGGAAGATAGCGCCGGGACACTAGGAAAAATTAACATAGCCAAACACCTGTTAGATATCAAGGAGAATGTTGAAAAGGAACAAGTTGAAATATCCTAGCTGAGTCAGGTTGAATTTTCCCAAGTGGACAGATGGTTAATAAAACCAAGTTTACAATTATGGTCCATCATCATGGAAGAATGACAAGTAGGAAGACGATTGCCACAACTGGAGAAGAATTGTTACAATTTTGAGGCAAACAGCCAAGCAGATCCCTCCAAGTTGATAACCCAGTTGATTGAAAGGTGTGTCAGTTGCGTTGAGCAAGGGAAAGGGTAGGCTTCTGGTGTTAAATGATGACAGGCATTATTCCATTCTATTTCTGGGTACAAAGGAACAAGAAAGGAAGGCACTCCGCCTGCATGGAGGAATATAAAGAGAAACGAAATGAAACAATTCATTTCCTCATTTGAAATCAAAGGCTTCTAAGACGAATAGAATTTGAAGTGTTTTTTAAGCTTGTATAAATATGCATTTTGAAATATAAGAAAGGGATTTTTCTTTCAGTAGATTGTAATAGAGAAAATTTTCCTTGCTAGGATTAATACAAAGTGAATTGAAGACTCCATATTCTATCAAGATTGAGTTATGTGTTTTCCTCTGTTATTTCATAATTCATGTCATTTTTATATACATCTTTGATGAATTCTTTAACTAAAATTTAGTACAACTTCTACTGTGGCGATCAGGTTTTAGTTATCTAATTATTTACATCTTTTCCTCTGTATCGGCTATCAGCAGGTACAAGACCTATGAGTTTCTTAGATCTCTACATTTTATGCTTCATTAAGGTGTTTCTTTTCTTTTCCTTCTTCTGTTATAGCGTGAGATTCCTCTTGAATAGATGCCTCACATTGTCTGAAAACTCTATGTTTTCTTTCGTTTCATACTCTGTTTCAAATTTTAACTTCGTGACAGAAAACAACCTTCGATTTTGTTTAAACCATTTAATTGGCTTCACAAGATTTTTTCTCATATAATCTAAAATTGAATCAACAACTTAAAAACAACAACCTCTTAAATTTTTGTCCCTTAAATGACAGCCCCTGTTGCAAGGAAACCTCATGTAGAACTCGACCTCTCAGACCAAACCAGGATTTCCTTAAACCTCTTTGATACTATCCTAAGAACTGCAACCACTTGGGTTGAACTCGAGCATTCCTGGGCAGCCATTGAACGAGACATTACCATTCAAGAACAAGTGGAAGTTAGACATAGGCAACTTAGAAATCATGCATAGTTTCTCTTATAGTTGTTTGCTCCTTTCTATATCTTTACCCTCTTCTGGATGCCTAGACTCTATACTTCGTAGCCTTAAGTACAGAATCTGGAACAACACCCAAGACCAATCTTGGAACAAGGTGAGTGGAATATTTCACCATTGGGTTATTCTCTAGGGTTTGTAATCTAAAAACCCTCAAAATTGTGTGCTCAAGAGCTCAACAAGAAAATACCAAATATCCAAGATGATATGAATGGTGTGCCCTATCCTTTCCTTTATACTTCCATTTTGTTTCCCTATTGAGTTATTTTAACCCCTAGGTTCAACTCCTAACTCAACCTTCAACGTTCTAATTCTTCATTTAGTTACTTTTTTCCCTCCTTCCCTTTTTCTAAGTCAACTTCAAAATATAACATTAATTTGGTTGACTTTTCCCCATGTTGCATGAGACTATGGTCTAGTGGGTATGGCTAGACCACTAAGTCTTCCCAAACCTCTTCATCAAGAGGTGGGGGAAATTACAGTCTCCCCCGCTAGAAATTTCTTGCCCACAAGCAATTGTGAACCTGCTTCATATATCACCTACTCATTCTCCCACATGGCATATTCAATAGGCAGATCCTTCCATTTGATTAAGTATTCTTGGATGCTTCTCTTGTGGAATTTCTTCTCTCATACCTCCAATATTTCCTCTGGTACTAGCACCAATTTCCCCTCTTCATCGAGAGGTGGCAACACCTAAAGGGGGTGATGTGTTGGTTGATGGCCCTCTTCAGGAATAAAATGTGGAAAACGTTGTGGATCCTACTACCCCGTGGGAGCTCCAACTCATAAGCCATGACCCCTACCCTTCTTCTAATCCTGTAGTGCCTAAAGAAAAGAGGTTAGATATTTTATGCTCCACTTATTTTGATAGAAGCATGCCTATACAGTTGGAGCCTTAAGTAGACTAAGTCACCAATCTCAAAGGTACGCTCCACCTTGTGTTTATCTGCTTGGACATTTTGTTGATTCTGTGCCCTCTGTAAGTGATCCTTCAACTCCCTGAGGATGTCTTGGCTCTACTCTACCCAATCCTGTACCATCGGGGCTCTGATGTCACCAAAATAAATCTCTACGAACGAGAGTGGGTCATAGTTGTACAATGCCCTGAATGGGGTCATGCCTATGGACATGTGGTGGGTGGTGTTGTAATAGTATTCGCCCAAGTGTAGCCACCTAACCCATGACTTCTGCTTCCCTGCCACATAATTCCTGAGCTAGCCTTCCACCCATTTGTTGACTGCTTCGGTATGCCCGTCCATCTATGGATGACAACTAGTTCTAGGGGTCATGGTCATACTAGCGAGCCTGAATAACTCCTGCTAGAACATACTCATAAATAAGTTGTCCTTGTAATAATTCGTCCACCTGTGTTGCGTTGAAGTCTGTAGAAATGGAAAAGAAGTGTGAAAATTTAGTCAGCCTATCCACCACTATGAAAATAAAATCCTTGCCCTACGCCCTTGGAAATTCTGTGATGAAGTCCATGGATGTTGTTGGCATAGGGGCAAACCCAGGGTTTGGCTCCAAGAGCACACCAACAAGCCCTAACTACCGACCATTTTGGCAACACCTACAAACCATATGCAATCTCACCCTAAGAAGATATGGGGGATTGCAGGACAGAGATGTCTACAACCAAGGGTAATATCAAGTGGATCTAGTACTAGAACGACACAACATTTATATATCTCTTACTAGTTTAACTCTACTCCACACAACTATCTATCAGATCTAACAGAGTAATGAAATAACAATATATCAAAGGGAAAATAACATAGCATCAATCACACACTACACAAGGTATACGCAGTTCACCCTCTCTCTAGGGATATGTCCATAGAACTGTGCTTTATAATATATTAAGGTGAAGCATACACTTCTTGTATGCGATCTCAGCTAGCATATATTCTTTCTCCTCTTCTCTATCTCTCCCCTCCCTGTGCACCCAACTGCAAGGTTGATATTTGCACCCGGCTGAATATCTTACAGTACAGAAGGCTCTCATACTCAAAAATTCTCCCTCACATAATATTACTCACTCGATCACACAATGACAAAGACAACCACAACAATCATAACACCACCTTGACACCAACCCATCCCATATCCTTTAGGCCTCTATTTATACATTACAATCACTCACTGAAATCCTTAGGCTAAAACCTAGGTGTCAAAACCCTACATACCAAAACCCTAGGTGTCTAAAACCCTATGTCAACTTGACCCACACTTTTAGGGCTTCGCCAGCTTGTCTTTCCTTCCTTCTCACACGGTGCTCCAAAGCATCCAACGGTGGATTTTTACGCTTGTTGAGTTGTCCACGATCCTTATTCCTTCCTAATCTGTCATCCTCGATCTCTTCATCCCATGACTTGCTTCCTTTTACTTTGCTCCATCTTTTCTTCTCTTTTTCCCACTTCAACCCAGTAGCAGTCACTGTGTCTTCTGCGCAGTTCACATTTTTCCTTTTCTTCCTTGATCTTCTCTTACTTTCATAACCAAGGGGAAACAATCCCCCAACACTCACCTGTGACTCACCCTGAGGCACTTCATATCTGATCCTTCTGTTTACTTTGAATTCAGACTGCTCAGTGCAGCCTCTACTTTTTGCTTTCTCTCCTTCCCTGTGCAGACTATCTTTTCTATGTCTGGTACCCAGTTTCAAATGCACCTAGTACCTAGACCCCTTTTCTTATGCTTTTACTGAGAGCTGCGAGGAATATGGTTGTCATAATACAGCTTCATATAGCTCCCATTCACTAATCCTTCCTTCCATTATCCATTCAATGTCTTCAACTGTGCATCTCCTCCTTCTATAACATAGGTGATCTCATATGGCCTGAGCCATTGCGTTTTGAACTTCCCAGGGTGTTTGATGAACTTACTATCATATACCAGTATTAGATCACCTTGTTTAAAATCCTTCTTCTTGATGTGCCTTTCATGATAGGCCTTATCTCTTTCCTTCTGTACCTGTTGATGGAATCTTGCTATAAATCTATCCTTTTCTAGTTCAACCAACTGGGAAATCCTCTCTCAAATAACGCCAGTATCATCCATATCTGTAAAGGAAACAATTCTTAGGCTTGGAACCAAATATTCCATTGGGACAATGACTTCGAGACCATACACCAACTTAAAAGGGGTCTTCATTATTAGCTTCTTGCAAGTGGTTCTGTAGGCCCACAGTACTACTGGTACTCTTAAATCCCAATCATCCATGTTCACACTACAAATCTTCGTCAGCGTTGTCTCCAAGATCTTGTTGAATGCTTCCACTATCCCATTTGATTGGGGATGGTAAGGTGTGCTCTTCTGATGGTGGACTACAAATTCCTCAGTCATGGCTTCAACTATTTTTTTATGAAATGTGTGCCTTGATCGCTCATGAGGATCTTTGGGCATCCAAACCTAGTTATTATGTCATGAAATAAGAAGTGCGCAACTATAGTTGCACTACAGTCCTTAACTTCTCTTTCTTCGACCCATCTAGTTAAGTACTCAGTCGCAATAATTATGTACCTTGCTCCTCTGTGCTTCCCCAGTGGGTTTATCAGTCCCACGAAGTCAATATCCCATTTATCAAATTATTGTAGGTTCATATATGGTTATAATGGAATTTCATCTCTTCTAGATGGTTTCCCAACTCTTTGGCATACATCACAGGCTCTGTAATAGGCCACGACATCTCTTTGTAAGGTAGGCCACCAAAGGCTAGCTCTAAGAACCTTCTGTGCAGTTGCTTTCCCTATGTAATATCTTCCTGCAATGCCTTCATGAGATTCTACGAGGATCAATGGTTGATCTTCCTTCATAACACACCTTCTCAATATCTCATCAGGTCCCATCTTGTATAGTTGTCCAACTATAAGTGAAAATTTGGCAACGCGCACTACTAGTTGTTTCTTCTAGGGAATTGTATACTCACTAGGTGCCATTCATGTTGATAGGAACTAGACTATCTCTCTAAAGTGGTCATCAATATTTCTAATGGCCAGTAATTGTGCATCCAACAGTGTATCCTCCAAACTAGTTGGCTCTTTGCCATGTTCCAACCTTAACAAGTGGTCATGACCTTTGTTCATCCTTCCTGTGTTAAATATGATATCAAAGTAGTATTATTGAAATAGCAGAAGCCATCTGCATATTCTGCCCCCTAGCACTGGCTTGTTTACTAGGTATTTTAGTGCAGAGTGATCTGTAAACATTTTAAAGTGTCCTCCCAACAAGTAGTGGCAAAATTTCTACAGTGCATACACCATGGATAATACTTCTCCCTCATTGGTGGTGTAATTAATCTTAGTTGTTGATAGCTTCCTGCTAGCAAAAGATAACGGGTGGTCAATATCTCCTTCTCCAGGTTGTGCTAACACAACTTCCAATGCAATGGAATATGCATCGACATGCACTTGAAATTCCTTGCTCCAATCTGGGAAAACTAGAATGGGCATAGTAACCATTTTATGTTTTAGTGTGTCGAAGCTCTGTTGGCATTCTTCTGTCCAACTAAACTGACAATCTTTATTCAAAATATTCTCCATAGGTGCTGTAATTTGAGCATATCCTTTAATGAACTTCCCGTAATATCCGGTATGTCCCAGTGCAGTGCACAGTTTTTTGACTGAAGGAGGAGGGGGTAAGTCAACTATAATATCAATTTTAGATGGATCTACCAACAATCCTTGCTTGCATACAATATGACCTAAAAACACTAGAAATGGTGAAAATAAGATGCATTTCTTCAGATTCAAGGAAATTTGACACTGCCTGCATTTGTCCAACATTAATCTTAGACATTCAATATAATTTTTCAATAAACTAAAAATAGTCCAATCATCAAAATATGCTTCTAAAAATTTATGCAGAAATTCCATGAATGCTTCGACCACCACCTTGGAAAATATGGCTGGGAATTCTTCAATCCAAATGGAATCAATGTATATTGGTAGGATCAACATTCTGTTGCAAACGTGATCTTATGGAGATCTTCCTTGGCAATCTGGATCTGATGGTATCCTGAAAATCTATCTGTAAAATAATATACCTCCTGACCTCCCACATTCTCTAACACTTCGTCAGTGAATGGCATAGGGAAGGGATCATGCAAACATGCATCATTTGGCTTCCTGAGATATACACAGATCCTGATATCTCTTGTCTTCTTGTCTTGCACCACCATAGGGCTAATCCACTCTGACTCTTCGACAATTTCTATAATTCCTGCTTCCAACATTCTATCGAGCTCAATCTTCACTTTTTCCTTATACTTAGGGTTCAGTCTGTAGGGTCTTTGCTTGACTGGTCTTGCATCTGGTTTCAAAGGGATCCTCATCTCTCCCATAGTCCCTTTAATTCCCTTGATATTAGTGAACTTGGTGGCAAACATGTCCTAATATTCATGTAGTAACTCTATTAATTTTTCAATAGTAGCAACATCCCAATAATCCCCAACATTTGAAACCTTCGGTGTTTTCTCTGTTCTAGTATTAATATTCTTAATATTGATTGTTTTTCCAATGAATGGTAGATCAACTCCTGGTCCTTCCTCATCTCTTTAGCCTTCTATTTCAGAAATATTCACCTTCCTAGGACCATCGTCTTCATCAACATTGATGTTGTAACAACCTTGCAGTTTCTGGAGAGGCGCAGTCCATTCATCCTCTTCTTGTTCTAAAGGGGGGCTAGAGGCCTCCTCGAATTCTTTCTATCTTACAATCTGTAATGCTTGATATACTAAAGGATATTGAMTGTTAAATAAGAAGGTGGTTACAAATTTTTGAGTCATACCTTCCCAATCTGCAGTGATGAGGCGCAGCTTCGCTTAAAGGTACCAGTTGATAGGGGTTGTGTYTAGTCTGTTAATGAATTTTTGCACCCACTTCTCTTGAGGAATATTTCTCTAGGATTCCTCACAACTTCTCACATGGTCCTTTGGGCATCTTCAACCAGTGTAGCGAACTTCGCAGYCTTCTACTTGTGCTAAGAACCACATGGTCATTAAGGTATGACATTGTACCCATTATGTAATGATTTTTTTGTGTGTCCCCCACTATCTTGTTGGTGTTTCTTTCAAGGCATCATTCATTGCCAACAATCTTTGTTGCATTGGTACACATTCTTATAATTCCAACAAGAAGGTTTCTAAAGGTTTCAAACCATCAAAATTGGGCAAGTTACTTACTGTTGTGCCTATCCAGTGAACTTCTCTGGTTAATCTAGCACATCTCCTTGTAAATACTTCATACATCTTGTTCTTCCAGTTCTCTGGTGCTTCTTCTGAATATTATGAGCATGAGTTGTCACTTCTCCAACTGAGGTTTCAATCAACTATAGGATTAATGTAATCCTGTTGCCTGGCTGTTAATTTGTATATGTTTTCCAGTTCATATGCACAGTATTCTTCTCTGATAGGTTATGTGTATCGCTGACCTTCATATGGATCCAAAGGTGCAATGAACCTAAGGTCATCTCTTTCAAGAATCAAAACTCATTTGTCTTTTCTTTAAATCAACCACAGTGGAATTATTCAAAGCCCAATCAATTCCTAACAATGCAGGGTAAGGGAAGTTGTCATCAACTATCTCAATTACCTCAAAATCTGCAAACATTCTTACTCCATCGATGTCCACAGGGACATGTTCCAATCTTCCAAAGGGGCTTACTGCGTGCTGATTATCCATACTAAGCCTGATACGAGAGTAGATCAACTTTGGTTTTACCAATAGTTCCCAGGTTTGCTTTGTCATGGCATTAACCTCCGACCCTAAGTCGAGGACCACATAATCTATACCATATTCTCCTATTTGAGCATTAAAGTGTAATTCTTTATTTGTCCTTCTCTTTTTAGAGATTTTATGTACTGCCCTATTCAGTAAGGGATCTATATTTCCTAGCTCATATTGTCTGATTAAATTTTGTAGTTCTTGTACAATGCCCTATTCAGTAAGGGATCTATATTTCAATGAGATTTCTTACCTCTTTTCCTTCCTTTGGCGAAGTAGACTGATCGAATTCGAAAGGAATCCCATATTCTCTTACTTCTGGCTATGTCTTTGATGAAGACCCTTGGTCTTCTTTGAACTTGTTTCTTGCCTCCCCAAATATTTTTCTTTCTTTTTTTGCATCAAAGGTATGGGTCTTCTCTGTATCTTTCTTGACTCCCGAGTCTTCTATAATCTTTCCTTGGGTCATTTTGTCTTCTCCTATAACAACGCTTCCTATAGTGATAAAAATGACTCTAGGGTATTCTCTGCAAGGTTCAACATATATCATTTTCACTTGCGGGTTCTTCTGAGGTCCTCATATTTCCTGAAGCTTATCTAGAAGCACATGACAATCTTCTATAATGTGTTTGAAGGAACTGTAGTAGTTGCAAGTAGTGCAAGGGTTCTGACGGTCCCTTGATAGGTGTCCTAGTTGTGCACAGTTGTAATAGATGATCTATCCTCGACCTCGACCGATACCTCCTCCTCGTCCTCATCCTATGAATCCACCATGAGGATTGAAGTTTTCTCTCCCAGGGGAGTTATACTGCGTAATGTTTCCTTCTTGTTCTACTTCACCTTGAATTTTGTATATGTATCTTGACCTTTTGTGAATGAGGTCATAAGCCCTACAATATCTATCGTCATGCCCCACTAGATTATAGAACATGCAATACAAGTTTGTGGGTGTCTGAACATATTTGTGCATGTAATAGCACTGACCAGGGCGATGTCTATTTCTGCATTCCTCGCGCCAGGGTAGGGTGACTTGGTTCAAAGGGATTGAAGCTCCAAAGGCCAAGTATTCATGAAATAAGGGGAAGTGTTCCTTTTCATGGCCTTATGATTTGCATCTGACACACCAGATGTCTTCTCTTTTATCCTTTCCCTTGTCTTTCTTCATATCTTCGACTTGTAGAGACAAACTAGTTATTTGACTCAATATTTGACTCATACCTAAGTTGGATTCTCCCATAGGGTCTGACTCTAACTTCATGGAAATATCCAGTGCCTCAACCTGTGAAGAGATATTCTATTACATCAGAGGAACTTCAATGTGTGGTAAGAGGGAAGAAATGAACCATTCTTTGTTCTTCTCATCTAGGATCTGAAAAGTCAATCGGCCAGTCAAGGTCTTCAATCTTTGATTGAATTCCCAAACAGGTTTAGCTACCTTTTGCTTGATCTCTTTCAGCTCTATAATACATTAAGATTTCAATTTTGGTTTCTAGAACTCTACAATCAATGCATTCTTGATCGCATTCAACGGCTTAGGCTGTGCAAGTCCTTGGACAAGTTTCATGTACCAGCTCAGTGCGTGATCCCTTAGGGTAGTGTTGAACTGAGTTTTTTTAATAGCTTCATCGGTGATATTTTTAATATTCCATATAGATTCACATAGGAACTAGTGCTTATCAAGATATTCAGATCCATCTCCCCTAAAAATAGGGAGCCTCATCTCATCTCCCATAGATCTTCCTAGGGTTCTTGACTGAGTATGTGGTGGACTACTAGTGACAGTTCTCTGAACACTCTGGTGGCTTGGATTAATCTGATTTCTTAATGCTATTGAATCAAAAAGAGGGATAATAGTACTTACTTCAATAGTTTGTGCAGTTCCTGAGGCTTTTGGCTCTTCTCGGTGAGGCTCTTTAGCTTTCCCTTCCTTTTCCCTAACGGGTTCTGACTGATCTTCATCCGTCAGATATGCCTCTTCTCCACTGTATAAACCCTCATCCCCGTAGTTCTCCTTAAACAAGTTCATAATATGAACTTCCCTGAAATCTCTCCCACTTCACGTATGTCTTTCCTCTGTGTCACTTTCGCTGTCCAAATTCCTTAACATTAGCTTTTCCAGATTCGACCAATCTACTGTATCTTCAAGATGTTCTTCTCATGTAATAGCATCTTGATCCTCAACCTCAAAAAATGTAAAAATTTTCCTCTGGGTCCCTTGAAGAAATATCTCTCGGCTTGTCTATATGACTCTACTCTGTCAACAACAAACTCGGTGATGTAACCTCCACTGGTGATATCAAACTAGGGATCTAATTCTCTTGACACAACATTATCAACTCTCTTGACCTTCTTGATTAGCACCAATGTCCAAACCAAATGTGGCCTAGATCTGACCTCAAACTGGGTATCTGCTAACTTAGATAACCACTTGTATAGCTCCTGATGGATTCCTCCAAAGAAAATCTCATGTATATCAATAAATATATATCTTCCTAACCAATTCTATGTACTAAGATTAGGGTTCTTCTTCCGGGCTTCAACGAAGTCCTTTTCTTGATCCTATATCCACTTCTAAATCTCTATCTTTTATGGGAACTGCCTTGAAATTCCCTCAAGAAGATTCATATCCCGACAACAGAACCATTTGTTGGCACAGAGGCAGACCCAGAGTTCGGCTCCAAGAGCACACCAACAAGCCCTAACTACTAAACCTTTTGGCAACACCTACAAAGTAGATGCAGTCTCACCCAAAGAAACTATGGGGGGGTTGCAGGACAGATATGTCTACAACCAAGGGGAATACAAAGTGGATCTAGTACTAGAACAAAACAACATTTATATATCTCTTACCAGTTTAACTCTACTCTGCACAACTATCTATCAGATCTAACACAGTAATGAAATAACAATATATCAAAGGAAAAATAACATAGCATCAATCACACACAACACAAGGTATACATGGTTCACCCTCTCTCTAGGGATACGTCCACATAATTGTGCTTTATAATATATTAAGGTGAAGCATACAGTGCTTGTCTATGCTCTCAACTAGTAGATATTATTTCTCCTCCTCTCTATCTCTCCCCTCCCTATGCACCCAGCTGCAGGGTTGATTTTCTCACCCAGTTGACGATCTTATAGTACAGAAGACTCTCATACTCAACACTTCACCCTCACATAATATTACTTACTCAATCACACAATGATAAAGAAAACCACAATAATCATAACACCACCTTGACACCAACCCATCCCAGGTCCTTTATACCTCTATTTATACATTACAATCACTCACTGACATCCTTAGGCCAAAACCTAGGTGTCAAAACCCTAGATACCAAAAACCTAGGTGTCTAAAACCCTAGGTCAACTTGACCCACGTTTTCAGGGCTTCGCTAGCTTGTCTTTCCTTCCTTCTCGTGTGGTGCTCCAAAGCATCCAACGATGGATTTTTCTGCTTGCTGAGTTTTCCATGATCCTTCTTCCTTGATGATATATCATCCTTGATCTCCTCATCCCACGACTTTATTTCTTTTACTTCGCTCCATCTTTTCTTCTCTTTTTCTCACTTCAACCCAATAGTAGTCACTATGGCTTCCGTGTAGTTCACATTTTTCCTTTTCTTCCTTGATATTCACTTACTTTCATAACCAAGGGCCAACAAAGATACTCTTCCATTTATGTTCAGGGATGGGTAAAGGTTGCAGCAGTCATGTTGGATGAGTGTGCTCATCCTTATTCTCTTGAAAAGTAGTACACTCCTTGATGTGACTCATCACATCCTCCTTGAGGCCCTTCCGTGAGAACCTCTCCCTTACATGCCTGTAAGTCTTGCCAATCCCTTGGTTCCCTGCCACTGGTGAGTCATGACAAGACTGTAGTATCTTGGCCTTGAAGGTTGATTCAGGAACCAAAAATATTTGGCCCAATAATATGTCCCAAGTAGAGGACCTCTGTCATTCCAAATTCACATTTGGAGTCCTTGGAATACAATGATTGATCCTCCATGATAGTCAATATCTGCTCCACATGATAAAGGTGTTTCTCCCACGTCTTTTTATAGATTAGAAATTCATTAAAGAAAACAAGAAGATGCTTCCTTAATTGTTTGTTGAAGACATGGTTCATACATGATTAGAACGTTGCAAGGGCATTGGTTAAGACAAATGACATCACTAAGAACTCATAATGGCCATAGTGACACCTGAAAGTAGTTTTTGGCATGTCCTCCTCCTTCATCTTGATTTGATGGTATCTAGAATGCAGGTCAATTTTGGTGAAATAGACAGCCCCATGAAAGTCGTCCAGTAACTCGTCAATCCTTAGTATGGGACACATTTTTTTTTATTGTTTTCTTGTTTAGTTCCCTAAAGTCAATGCACATGCGCATGGTTCCATCCTTCTTCTTGACCAACACCATAGAAGAGGCAAAAGGGATAGAACTTGGCCTGATGTTCCCCATATCCAAGAGCTCTTTGATTGCCTTCTCTATTTCATCCTTGTACTTCTTTGGGTGTCTGTAAGGCGTGGTGATGACTAGTTTTTCTCCTTCCTCTAACTCAATGATATGCACAAATCTTCTGTCAGGTGGCACACCTGGGGGAATATGTCAAAACACCTTACTTTATTTTTCAATGATATTGTGAATCTCTGGTGCATAATGAATCTTCCCCTTTTTGTCCACACATGTCGAAATCTTGCACTCAACAGCATACACTATTTCTTCTCTCCTAAAAATGGCCTCCATCCTCTTTTTCGTGACCACCTTGTATGAGTTACCTATCATGCCTTGGAGGACTACCTTTCTTCCACCCTCCTCTATGAAATACATCTCCATGTTCTTGTAGTTGGTGGTGATAGGCTCCAACGTACTGAGCCAGTGTAATCCAAGGATTATGTTTGTGTCTGGAAGGTCCATCACATAAACATCCTGTACCAAATCATGCCTACCCAATGTAAGCTTCATTCTTGGAATGTACCTATTACAAGGCATGGTGCTTCCACCTGCTACCTCCACCTTGAATCCTTCAAATTCAACCGTGGGTATATTCCTCCTCTGTAGCAATGCTGAGTCAATGACGTTGTGAGACCCCCCCCCATCAATCAACACTAACACCTTTTTCCCTTGAAAGACTCCTCTCATTCTGAAGGTGTTGTACTTGGGCACCCCACTAATGGATGCCAAAGTATCTCTCTCTTATGTCGTACTGTCATGACCTGTAGCCCCCTCCTCTGCAATTTTGGTGGTGTTTGCCTCTATGTTCTAGATGTGGCTGAAATCCGCATCCTCTTCATTGTCTAATGTAACCTCTATGTAATGCACTTGGCCATGGCCCATGCATCTGTGGGATGGGTTCCATGGATATTTGCATGTGTAGCATAGTTTCTTCATCCTTAGTTCTCTTCTAGTATTATCTTCCATCCTACCTCTTCCCATGTCAAATCCCCTTGGGTCACTCCCTCCTTGGTTCATCGGAGGTCTCTAGTCTCTTCCTCTGGTGTTAAGAGGTGGTCGAGGCAAAAATTTTGGCTTTACAGCTAGTCCTAGGTATCTCATCCTCCAGATAGCATCCTGCAGGTTGGTAGGCTTAAAATCCTTTACCCAACCCTTGAAGGGTTCCATCAAACCCTCAGTGAAAAACATCATGAGCCTAGATCGTGACACATCCTGCACCATGACTTCTAGTTTCTTGAATTCTTCAATATACATCTCAGGTGCTCCTTTTTGTCTAGCCTATGTGAGCTCCTGTAAATGTAGCTCAAGATCCCCTTGGTCGAACCTGTCAATGAGCCTCTGAGTGAACTATGTGTATGCCACTATTTGATTGTGTCCAAATGTGTTCAATCCATGATACCACCAATCATGATATTTTCCATCCAAGTACATGGTGGAGAACTTGATGGCCTCCATATCCCTCATAGGGTTAAGCTTCAGGTACATGTCTAGTTTATGTACCCATGCCTGTGAAGTTATATTGGTTGATCCATCGAAGTAGGGGATTTCCATCTTCCGATCCCTACACTCAAACTCATAATTTCTCCTGCATTTTGGCCTAGGTTTTCTTTTGAATTTGAGTTAATAGTATTGATCTAGGTTCATATGCCTCTGAACTATCATACTAAAAACATTATACTCCCTGGAACATTGCGCCATCTACTAAACAAAATAATCTATGGGTTCACGCTATGTGGGTTCATCTGTGAACGTGGGAAATTATGGTCTAGGAGTAACCCTACTACCTGTCTGTCCATATGGTGCTCCCCCTCCATGGATCCCCTCCTACTGATGATAGGAAATATTCTCTGTATGATACCTATTCCCTCCATGAGATCCAGTTGTTTCCCTGTTGCCATATGCCTCTGGATGTTTCTCCTTGTGACTCATTTCCATCAACATTGTTTCTATCCTTGTCTGGTTTTCATCTACCTGTTATCAGACTAATAGGTAGGTGCAGACACTAACAAATCTCCCTAGATCCACCTGGATATAGAACAAAATAGGACAGGACATGACTATTTCCCTAAGTTATGATCATCGAATTAGCTAGTAGGAAGGAACAAGTGACATACCTTTGTATCGCTTCCTAGGGTCTCTGTTGCTCCTGCTTCACTCCAGTGCTCTCGTGACGTCTAGACCAAGACAACACAAACCAACCAAAGTGAAGATAGAAAAATATATTCAATCATCAAATTATGTATATGATCAAGGAATTACATAATAAAGTAAGAATGACTTTATGGGAAAAGGACATGATGCTATATCATATTAATTGAAAGTAGAAGATACAACCTAATCGCCTTGATGTCACAAGCTTCCTTTTGGTGGCTCTTGGTTCCAACACACACACTTGCTTGATCCTTGTATGATTAAGATCCAATTCCTCTTGATAGACTTGCTAGAGTCTCCAAGCTCCTGTTCAAGTTAGGTTCTTCACACAATCCCTTCACCAATTCTCCAATTAATCTTGCTTAACCTTTTCCATGAGAATCCCATCAATATGAGAGGATGAGATGGTTACTTGGATAAGAATGATCCCACCAAATCAGGGAAACCAGTAAAATGATAACCATTTGAATGCCAACCCATTCTATAGAAGATTCCATTCTAGAACCATCAAGACTTCATCTTTTTCCAAGCTTGAGAACAAGTTCGCACCCTAGCTATGTAGCACAGTGCGAGAAGTACACACCCTAGCTAAAGACAACCTGTGAGAATGGGTCATTATTGCACCCTAGGATATAAGAAACCTGTGAAATCTCTTAAAAAATATGTTTTCTGGGAAGAGATGAATGCCACTTTTCTCAGGAAAAAGTTCTTGTTAGGAGCCTGAGTTCACCATTATCAATACACCATCAAGATGACCAAAATTGTTACCCATGATTTTGGTCGTCATGATGATGTATTGATGATGGTGTACTCAGCCTGATTTCATTTTCCTCCTGTCCTATCAGTCTCTGAGTCTTCAGTATATCCTGATAGACCTTCTGAGTCCAAAATCTTTTTGCAATTTTACTTCATTTTTCAAATTTTTGGATATGTTCAGGAATTCTCGCACTGCACTCCATTGCAGCCTACGAGAACTGGTCAGGTTTGCACCCTGCTCATAGGGTTCAGTGCGAGGTTCTCGCACCTTGCTCAAAGGTTTCCTGCGAGAATCATAGATTCTCGCACTGTGTTATATTGCTTACCTGCAAACAGTCTTGTTCAAAATTTTGAATTTGAGGTTTGGTCTTTCTGACTGCCCAGAACAGTTGGAATACCTCTTATAGGTTTCTTGGATCATTGATTGATATATTTTTTTCTTTAGTTTGCATGAGTGAACAATCTTAGGGTTTCAAGACTTTGCTTGTCGTTTGTGACTTGAATTTTGTTTCTTGACTCTTCTTGGTAAAACCATTTTCTCTGACTTCAGATTCTGAGGGTGTTTGATTAGTTGAGAACCAGTGATTGGTTGAAAGTTAAGTTTACTTGGTTTTCTCATTTGTTTATGGTTTGACAGAACATTTTCATTTTCATTGAGAAGACTCGTTGGTTTTCTCTTTATTTGTTTTTTCTTTCATTGAAAGAGTTGATTGGGTTGTTATTGCTTGATTCTTTATGATTTGATTTTCT
>JZKD02S2440883.1:697690-715504 GCA_000966675.3 Picea glauca
GCTTTTCTTTCAAAAAATTGTTTTTGTCTTTTAGAAAACATTTAAAAATCAAATTTTAGAGATTGTTGAAGTATTTGAAAAAAAGACATAGAGTTTTTTTCATTTGATGAATGATTGTTTGCATTGACATTTGAAACGGAAATTTTGCATTATAGTTTATGGTTGATTTGGAAAATTTTCTCTCTCTCCCATACATAGGATTCATTGAACGAAAAGTGCTACATTTCATTCTCATCCTTGCATTATCGGGTCAGATTCATACATCATAAGTTTCACTTCCATTACCTTTGAGTAAACAACAACTTTTAAACAATACATTGCGTAATCATAAAATTTATCTAGTAACTCTTTTCTAGGGCTCTTTTACACCAACATCTAGTTGGGCTAGTGCTTTGGAGTAGGAAGAAATCTACACTCTCCAAAAGCTCAAAACACACAATAGCATCTTGAGTTAGGGAGTGTTAAATTCCATTTGCAACATATTGTCCTGGGAAGCCCTTCTCACACAAGGGTCAAGCACTAGGTTGCATTGGTGTTGGCAGAGTTACTCACCCTGCTTTGTTGACATCAATGTAGAGATTGCACGTATTATGGGGGTCACTCAGAGGTATACCCACAATGATGAGTGGAAGCCTTTTGAGTTGATTTTGGGCTAGATACCCTGCCCTTGCGTGTGGATCGGACTGTCGACTGTCCCCCCAGGCTTTACTGTTGTTTGTGGTGACCTTAGTGGCCTATCTCTCTGGGTTCTTACCTAAGGTGACTGTGGAGGGGAAAGTCTTCATGGTACCTAGAATTGACGTTGACCAGACTCACTTGGGATCCTTGGAGGGTATACCCATGATTATGTGTGGGAGCTTGCACCAGGGTGTAAGTCCGTTAAGCAGGTTGTCAGCATAACTTTTCCACCCTATCCCCGCCCCTTCTCATCTCATTGTTGCGACGTTGGATTTCATCACCAACTAGTGGCTTCGAAATTAGAAGGTCTTGTTTGCCTAGTGATTGCTTCCTAGATTTTGTTTACTAGTGCATGTTTTTTTCTCGAAGTTGACCTTAAGAATTTCTTCGTGGAGCTTGTCACTTGTTTACAATTGCGCCCCCACAACGTTCATGTAGAATGCAAGGTTTATCTCTAGAGAATCTGGACGGTTCTCAACCCTTGCCTACCAGTACACCTGAGGGATCTCCTCACCAGAGTGAAGTCCCAGTTGTCACCCCACCACACGTGGAAACAAGTGAAGTCCCAGTTGTCACCACACCACAAGTGGAATCAACTGACTCTCTAGAACCTTTTCGAATTACCAATACTCGAGAGGACTATCACATTCTCCGTGGTGAAAGACCTTTTGTGCGATTAAATTCTTCTGACGAAGAAGTTGTTACATCATCTGAATCAACCGTTGGGCCTTCTCTCGGTGTAGTAGGCCAAGATCCTTTTTGGTCAGGTGATTTCTGACGGGTCCTTTTTGGTACTGAGTCACCTATAGTCTACGAAATCAACCCTCTGGTGTTTTCTGAGACAAAGACTACACCAGTGACTACCACTTATCGCTTTGTTCTCCCTGAAAACATGGCCCATCTCGCGAATACTACGAGTGTCTCAACCGGGATTACTGTAGCTAGTCTTTCTCCTATCAATACCCAGTGAATGACATATGTCAACCCGACACTACCACCCAGTTATCATGCGTTGAATGCTTTGTTGAATTCTTCCAATCCAACACCTCCGCAAACCCCATATGGTACTCCTGGGGGTCCTTCTGGGCATCATATTCCTAGTTTTTTCCCTACACTTCCTCAATTTCCTTCTGGAAATCCTAATCCTAGTGGCACTATACCGTCCATTACACCAAACTTGTAGATTCCTGTTGGTGGACAAGGTGGTATGATTCAATTTCCCCTTACTGGTCACAATTCAATTATTACACAACCTTCTGTTAGCACACAACCTATGATAGGGGGACCAACCTCACCGTTTGAACAAAACATACCTCCTGAATTGGCTCAGTATTGGAATCAGATTCTACAAAACTTTCCTCAAAATGATGGGGGGCAACAAACTGTCCCTACTATAGGCCAACCATATCTAGGTATACCTAATCCTATTTGGGGTTAGAGTCACAATACTCAAACTCAGGTCCCTAATCAAACTCAAGGTTACCATCCTTGGAGTTATTATCCTCTCCAACCACCACCGAATCAGCTAGGGTCTTCCCATTATGGGCAGACTGCATATGGTCCTACTAGTTTTCTGACAGGGCTTCCACCCCAAAGTCACCAGCACCCACAGGTGAATTGACAGTTACCTTTTCTTGCTACTTTGGATTTGCCAGATTTGTCTAGGATTCTAAATGATCCTATTCGTCACTCTCCCCAATGGCCTCTTATTCCAGCCAAGCTTCCATCGGACATTCTGAAATTCGATGGCAAGGTGGGAGAGGACCCAAACAATCACGTTATGAATTTTCATCTATGGTGTTCATCCAACTCGTTGATGGATGATTCTATTCGTCTACGTCTTTTTCAACGAACCCTTACAGGTTCCGCTGTGAAGTGGTATATTGAATTGCCACGAGGTTCTTCTCTGATTTTAACACCCTAGCTATGGCTTTCMTTAMACATTACTAGTTACCGATCCATTATGATACCGGGACTGAGATTTTGACTTCCTTCAAACAKACTAAAGGCACTCATATATCTGATCATATTCATGAGTGGCGAAGGAGACGACGTCTCATTAAACTTGAGCTTCCTGATCAGTTACTGGCAGAATGGTTTACAAAGTCATTTGTGAATGAAATCGGTAAGGACATTTCCATGGGTGGCGTTGTCACAGAAGAGCAGGCTATCAGTCGTGCTCAGTATCTTGATCTCATTTATTCGCAAACGGGAACACTTTACGATTTTTTACCTGAATTACCTCGTCCTGGTACTTCCAGCACTTCAACTGCTCCAGTTGCCTTGCATGCAGTTGATGGTGTGATTGGTACTACCCATGCCCACTCACATTCTGTTTCAAGTTCAACCCCTAAATATACATCTCTTAAAGTTCAAAATTCTCCGTCTCCTGCCACTCCCACCGGTAAAACTTTTGAGGTGAACGTCGTTCAATCTACCCCGAATGGTAAAAATAAATCTAGAAAGGGGAGAGGCAAGAATAAGGAGGGAAAAAATAATAATCAAACAGAGCAAACTAAAACTCCTCCTGTTGAAGATCGGGATAAGCGCAAACCACGATACCCTTGCCTTATCTGTGGTGACGATCACTACACAAAGGATTGTCCACAACGTGCCGAGGTCACTAAGTTCCTTCAAGGAACACCCAAACCATCTACACCGACAGTCTTGTCCCAACCTTTCCCGTCTCAACAACAAGTTCAGCTGGTCATCCATGACCAACCATATACTTCTACGACATCATATGTTTTGATGTGTACTGGTGATTCTAAGCAGAATAACGTTGCCATCACAACTAGAGCCAAAGATTATTCTCCATCTAAGGAGAAGGTTGATGACCTACCTCCTTCTTTGGTACAACCTTCTCCACCAGCTCCACCTACAAACGGTCCTCTTCATCTCGAACGACCGAGCCTTGATACAGTCGTGCGACCCCCTAAGGGTGTTGTTCAGAAATTGGCTTTCAATCCTCATGCTCATGCGGCCCAGAACTACAACATTGTGGAAGATCTGGCCCAGGCACCTTCAGCAATGTCTGCCCTTGAAGTCCTTCAGTCTTGTCCTGCACAACGAAAGGCTCTGTTGAAAGCTATAGGTGGAATTGATCCAACATATACGAATTTAATAGTATTTGACTTGGAAGATCACATTCCAAGGTTACCCCCTCAACTCGCGTTTCAAATTCAAGTTGTTGTCTCTGACAAGAACATTTGTTGAACTATTATCGATGAGGGTGCTTCTATGTGTGTAATGTATTTTTCTTGTTGGAAAGCCATTGGCTCTCCTCCCTTAAATGAATCCCAAAATACTCTGAAATCATTTAATGGCTTTGGTTTTAAGCCTTACGGTGTTCTTCCATCGTTTCCCGTTACACTGGAAGGTAAGACGGTCCAAGTTGAAGTGGAAGTCTTCGATGCTCCCCTTGATTATAATCTTCTGCTTGGTCGTAGCTGGATCGATTCCATGCGCCCTGTTGTGTCAACACTTTTCCGTGTAGTACATTTTCCTCATCAAGGGAAGGTTGTTACGGTTGACCAACTTGCCTTCTTTAATTTCGATACTTGTACTGGCAACGTGCCGTTTATAGCTAAAACTCCACCGGGTTACGAGAATGTCGGTGTAGGCCTTTTAAAAGACTCTTCCTTAATGGGTACTTTTCCCATTCCACCACCGCCCGATGTTCCACACCCGTCAGTTGCTTCTATCAATATGATCTCCACCATACCTCATGAACTTCCTGTGTCTTTCGACCCTTGGATAGTCCCTGACCCTGGAGATTATACTCATTTCGGCGACGTCATGCCGTTAAGTTCATTTGAATATACTTATCACGTCATTCAATCGACAACACCTTCTACCCCCTCTCTTGATGAGTTGTCTCCCGATCTTTTCCGTGTTATCTTTCCCACTGACGAGATGATCATGTCCTTCATGGAGGATACCCCTTGGGACGATGGCCATCATCGTTCCATACTCTTTTTGGAACAACACACTCTTGAAAACTACCAATGGATTTCGACTCCATCAACCGTTGTTGTCATATCGACTATTCCCGGATCTACATATGATGTGTTTGCCAAAGGGAACCTCAGTAATATTTCTCCCATGATTCCCATTGACATATTCATTAAACCTAGGATAGTTGAAAATGTTCGTATTGGAGCTTTGTGTTCTTCCGACGAGATCATCACCTATACATCTTTGTTCAAAGAATTTCGTGACATCTTCTCTTGGAGCTATGAAGAGATGCCAGGTATCGACCCTGCTATTGTTGTACATGAGATAAATACATATCCTGGAGCTAAACTTGTCCGGCAGTGCCTACGTCCCATACACCCACGTAAAGCAATGGCTATCAAGCTTGAGGTTGAAAAACTTCTCAAAGCTAGTTTTATTTATCCTATGGCTCTGACAGAATGGGTTTCCAACCCTGTACTGATTGATAAGAAAGGAGGCAGTATTCATGTATGTGTTGATTATAGGGATATTAACAAAGCCTGTCCAAAAGACAACTTTCCAACCCCTTTTGTCGACCAGATTGTCGATGACTGTTCTGGGAGTGAAATCTTCTCTCTGATGGATGGTTTCTCTGGCTATAATCAAATTAACATCGCTCCCAAGGACCAACATAAAACTTCTTTTATTTGTCCTTGGGGTACTTTTTCCTATAGGAAGCTTCCCTTCGGTCTTAAGAACGCAGGCGCGACGTTTCAACATGCTATGTCTTATGCTTTTCATGATATAAAGCATATCGTTCAACCTTATTTGGACGATTTACCATATCATTATTTGTGACGAGTCGATCACCCCACTCATCTCCGAGCCATTTTCGTTCATTGTCGGTTCTATCATATTCGTTTCAATCCTCATAAATGCATTTTTTGCGTCGAATCCAACCGTCTTCTAGGTTTCATCGTTTCATGTCAAGGGATCAGGGTAGATCCTCTTAAGGTTGAGGCGATCCTTAATCTCCCTCCTCCTTCTACACTGCGCCAGTTGAAAAGTTTGCAGGGGAAAGTAAACTTTCTTCATCGTTTCATTCCTAATTACGCCGAGATTACTCGTGGTTTTACACGACTACTAAAGAAAGATTCCGAATTTGTTTGGGATACCGTTGCTAACAATTATTTTAAGGCTTTGAAGTTGTCCCTCACATGAGCTCCTCTTCTCTTTCCTCCTGATTATAGTCGTGATTATTTTCTTTATCTTGCTGCCTCGGAGTATACCATTGGCATGGCTCTCGTCCAAGAGGATGATGCGCACGATGAACATGTTATGTATTACTTGAGTCGAAGTCTCACATCAACTGAAATCAAGTACAACATGTTGAAAAACTGTCTTTGGATTCCGTTCAAGATGTTCAATGCTTTCGACATTATATCCTCTCAAGGAAAACTACAGTGATTTCTCATTGCAACCCTATGCAACACATTTTGACCCATCAATTACTAGGGGGAAAATACTCTAAATGGATTGTCATACTCCAGGAGTTTGACTTGGAATTCGATCGCGCCACGTCTAATAAATACTTAGTTTCGTTGAGTTGATATGTGATTTTCCTCACTCTGCCACGGAAAATGTAGCAGTAGATTCATTACCTGCTGAATCTCTTTTCCTTATAAGAACTGACAATATTTGGTATGGGGATATCATTATATATCTCCAAACCCAGAATTTCTGGCCTACTTTGTCTAGTACTGAATGACGTTGCATTCGTTATCAATCTCGTCAATACATTATCCTCAGAGATACTCTTTATCGTTGAGGCATTGACTCTATTTTTCAACGTTGTCTGAATTTTTAAGAAGCCGAGAAAGCTCTGAATGAGTGCCATTCTAGAGCATGTGGTGGTCATATGTCTGGGTATACTACTTCCCAGAAGATCTTACGCGCAGGATACTTTTGGCCTTCCTTGTTCAACGACTGCATTACTGCTGTTCAGAAGTGCCATGCCTGCCAGACCCACAATCAGAAAATTCGGTCACATCCTACTCCTCTTCATCCTGTGGTCTCAGTTGGTCCTTTTGCGAAATGGGGTATTGATTTCATGACATGTCACCCTCACTCGACCGGGGGGCATGGTTACATCATTGTAGTTGTTGATTACTTTACAAAATGGGTCGAGGCGATGCCAACATTCGATAATACTAGAAAGACTGCAACATTGTTTCTTTTTAACCATGTCATAGCTCGTTTTGGTGTTCCCCAAGCTATCATTACTGATCATGATAGTCATTTTAGGAATTTAATGATGTCTGAACTGACGGAAAAGTTGGGTCTTCGTCATGATAACTCAACACCCTATTATCCGCAAGATAATGGCCAGGTCGAAGCAATCAATAAGGTTCTTATAACTGTGCTTCGACGGATGATAGGAATTCATAAAACTAGCTGGCACACGATGTTGTTTTTAGCATTGTGGGCGTATCGGACATCTGTTAAATCCACTATAGGATTTATGCCTTTTCGATTAGTCTATGGTGTGGAAGCCATTCTTCCTATAGAATGTGAGATACCCTCTCTGATGCTAGCTGTCGAACTCTTACCCAATACTTCTGCTGAAGAAGAACGTCTATTGTATCTAATGTGATTAGACGAAACTCGACGTGATGCCACTCTAGTAATAGAAGCCCAAAAGAAACGTGTCAAGGCACAATATGAAAAGCATGTCAAGCCTTGCGTTTTCTCTAAAGGTGATCTTGTTCTTCTATATGAACAGGATCGAGATATGTTAGGAGCTGGGAAATTCGAACCAATGTGGTGAGGTCCTTATATTGTTCACAGAGTTTTGGAAAAAGGAGCATATGAGCTGGTCGATTACGATGGTATCCCTTTGAGTGAACCCAGGAATGGGTTGTACTTGAAGAAGTACTATGCATAAATCAATTGTGCACAAGTACTTGTATTTTATGTATCATACTTTGTGTGTGTTACTTTTAGTTTGCTTTTGACGTTATCTGGTCTCTACCCTTATGTGACGTTGTGCTTGATTGCCAGATGTCGGAGTCTTCACTACCCTATATTGGCTTCGCTGATGGTGCTATCCATAGTACTCGGAACCTAGCTTCCGCTGCATGGGCGATCTATGCCCCAACAAACGAACTTATATCTTTGCAAGGTGTATGTCTCGGCCATGCAACCAACAACATTGCAAAGTATAGCACTGTCATTGAATTATTGGTTGATGCTATCTCGCTTGGCATTCATCATTTCGTCATGCGACTTGACTCGTAGCTTGTAGTACTACAGTTAAGTAATATCTACTCTATTCGAAGTCCTACTTTGTTACGGGTGTATTTGCGAATTCGTCTCTTGGAACGATATTTTGATCACATTGAATATCAGCATATTCCTAGATGTCTTAATACATTAACAGATGCATTGGCTAATTATGTATTGAATAGACATTTGAACCATTTATGAATCAAACACATTAAAATTCACACAATATAAAGTACACCGGTAGAAACCATCTGTATATATAACGATCAAAAGAGTTTGTTTTTTAAAAAAAGTTTGTCCGAAGACAAAAATATAAAAAATGGAAGCTTATAGCTTTTACAAAGTGACGTCATGGATGATGTTCACGGTAACAAACGACTTCCCTAGAAACCCTATGGAGCAGTCGACCCATAGTTGTTGATACCCCTATAGTGCAATGCTGATCACGTCATGGAATCTCTTCCAGAGTCATATCTGGAATGTCTGCTGTCAGACCCTCTAAATTTTGCTCCACCACCTGATAATCTTCGGCATATTGTGGTGCTGATGCTGCTACCTCTCCTCATCACTGGATAGGAGAGGTGAAAAGAGGTCTATATGGTCCAACATCTATGTTATCAATAAACATTTTGTGTTAGTCTTTGGAAAAAAATATAAAACAAAAACATTTGAATATGATAAAAATTTCAAAAACATTTAAAAAGAGAAATTGCGTGTACTTMTTACCGAGGTCTCCCCACTGATCATCCTTAGGCWGTGCTAGATCCGGGTCTCCTTGGAAATCCAACCCGGCATARGCGTAGTCATCGACCATCAACATCTGGTTTTGAAGCCAGTTAAAGAAAATATTGTCATATTTGACGATTGGTCCTGCCACGTGCCGGGCCATAAGTCGACACCATYTCAACATCCTTGGATCCCTAGGACCCGGGAAGTTCCACTCAACCTRTAGTCTAAATAAGGAGACCCTCTCGAGGAATAAATACACTAACAAAGATCCATAACCAAATTGTTTCAATTCACCTCGCCTRCATTTGGTTAATTGCCTTTTGATACTGCGAAGCACAGCATCTACCCAGTTGAATACTCGGGGCTCAGTACACTCGATGGYGTATTGGAAGTAGCTCTGTAATGCCATATGAGGAGCAAAACTCCCCGCCATCTGAGCTATAGTAAAGAGRATRGTGCGGAGGGTCAAGTCTTGTACCCCCCAGATAGCCACTTTTCCTTTTTTCCTCTYAGCCTCAGGTACACAGTATTGATTGCAGTATTCACTCATTTTTAACCCGCCACCTCTGCTACCAGTCAGACTAACATAATACCCGCGCYTGGACAATCCAATCAAAAATTATATGTCCTCAATGTCTATGGACAATGTGTGAGCTCCTACATTGAAAACTTACTGATCTGGGTCCCACATACGGACTAAATACTCCAGTAGTCTGACTTAGGCCCTCATGCCCAGGATGCGGAAGTATTTTAAGAGCCCACAATCTCTCAATGCAGCTATGGTGGGAGGATGATTCTCAGCATTTGCATTATCCTCCTCATGTTCTCGTTCATGCCACTCAAGTACCATGTTTATGGCTATTTATCTGCACAAGGAACATAAAAGGAGGATTAATGATTTTGTTCATGATCTAGATCTTTTTCATTGGCTAAATATTTTAAAAAATTTTGAGTTCAGCGGTTCTCGTAGGTGACTCATTTACACAGTGCACACACCTCGCAGGTGGCTCAAGGCTCATCTATGAGAACGCATCATTCTCGTAGGTCCCGTATGGGCTGCCTGCAAGAATGCCAATGCGCAAGTAGAGTTCAAAAAACAACTTGAAACCACAAAATTAACCAATGAAATTCAAAATTGAAACCATGAAAATGTCAAGAATGAAGAGCTTACCTTAATGCTGCAAACGGCTCGTCAAATGATCTCTTGTAGCTCCCGAAAATCGACGTCGAATTCTGAGGGTAAAAAGGGGGGTTTTGGAACTCAATAGTGGAAATATGAAATGATATGGTAAAAATGTGTATTTACTCATTTAATTTACTTTTTACTATGTCATTTTTGGGTTTTTATGCTTATCTATTGTTTAAACCTAATTCCTAATATCAAGATGAGTGTAATGACTTGCAGGTGTGTTGACATTGATGATTACATACAAAGGGTATGGACATTTTTTTCTTCGTTATGGCTTGTTTTTTATTGTTTTTAGGGTTTTTACATAAAACCTCGAGCATCATTTTTGTCCGTTCTTGCGCTCGTGAAAAACATAAGAACGTGATCGAGCATAGTTTTCTCACTTTTTCAGGCTCAACAAGGTTATACGAAAAAGGAACCCCCATGGAGTCCTCTTTAAGCTCTTTTTAGACTATCTAAACATGAAAAGATCGTCAAGCGACCTTGCTATTTTCAGGCTCGCTAAAGTATTTGAACTATGCGTCTGGTGAGCGATAATTTCTCTCTTTTTCAGTCTCATCCAGACTATGTTACGAAAAAGGAATTGAGAGAGTTCTCTTTTAAGTGTTTTTCCAAACTCTATAATTTTGAAAAACCTTCGAGTTTACTATCTCTGGACTCATTAAACAAACATTGACAGACCCGTGATGGGACCAAATCACTCCTTCTTAGGGTTCGTTAAAAATACTCTGAGGGACTTGTCCAAAGGATGATATTATATCAACAAGCATATGTGATCCTCTTCAAGCTTGCGTAAAATAAATATGTACTTGCCAAAAATGGTGGGGGAAAATTTGGGAAAGGGATATGTTTCATTTTCGTATTGATTGGCAGTAAGTGTCTCTCTTGAACATGACACCCCCTATTCATCATTTGGAGCCGGTTTGGGAAATTCATTTGTCTCTCATTCGATTTGCTACAAGGTCATTCCCTGTGTTGTCTTTGAGTCAATGCTGCCAAATCATTGGTCATGTCGTTCATATGTTCAAGAGAAGTCCATCTTAAACCTATATTGAGTCGGCCATCTGCAGTTATCCATTCTCTTTGTGTCGGCCTTCCCTGTGTCCAGTCCAATCTGCAAAATACTTTGTTTCACATTCAAACTTTGTATTCATTTTGTGTCATTTATGGGGGATACATCAAGGCCCTCCTATGACGAGTCCTGTTCTGTCAACTTCAACTCATTATCCAGAATCAAGACTTAGAAATTATTTGGTACCTTGGAACTTGCATGCCTCAATGGCAGGTTTCCTCACTTTCGACAGCAGGTTTACATCATTGACCCCTGATCGAAAGATTCCATCGAATGTTCGACATCAACTCATTTATTCACAGTCGATGGATTGTACTATAGTACCTTGGGGGTCATTAACATCAATGGTGATTTCCCTCGCACTTGTTAACGGTTTCATCAATGACCGGTAATCAAGTGGTTTCTACCATGTTCGACTTCAACACATGTAATCACATGGTTAGATTCATATTTTGGGTGACGAGATTGAAGACCCTGGATATCATCTTTGTGGTCTGGGTTGCGATGGAGTATGTATAATTTACGACACATAGATCCACTGTGTATGTTTCGTGGTTATGTCATCTTGATTTGAAATTTCTCGCATAGATCCACAGTGTATTCCGGTGGCTATGCTATCTTTTGACGGCATGGATCCATAGTGTATGATTGGTGGCCATGACCCATGTCTATAATGTCATCAGTCTGTGATCTGAGTATGGGAATGCCTACATCAGAATTGATATATATGGTATTCTGCAGATGCCTGATTGTTCGCAGGTTTCTGATTAGATGTGCTCTTGGTTCTCGACACACACATGCAGCTTACAAAGTCTATCAGTTGTCACTAGTTCCAATCTCAGACTTTAGGGGGCATTTTTTTACCCATGATTTTGGTCGTCATGATGATGTATTGATGATGGTGTACTCAGGCTCTTAATTAGAACTTTCTCCTGAGAAAAGTTACCTTCATCTCTTTCCAGAAATCACAGTTTTGAGGAAGGTTTGCAGGCTACCAATACATTTTCCTGTGAGAATGCATGATTCTCGCAGGCTTCCTTAAGCCAGGGTGCGAGAGGTTCGCACTGTTTCTAACTGCTAGGGTGCGAAATGTTTCTAAAGAGGGGAAAAGGATGAATTCTCGAAGCTTCTAGAAGGATGAGATGGCATTCGAATGGTTATCTAAGTACTGGATTTCTTGATGTTTTGGGATCATTCTTATCCAAGTAACTAATTCATTATCTTCTATATATTGATGGGATTCTCATGGAAAAGGTTAGAAGCAAACAAGCTTAATAAGACATTGGAGAATTAATGAAAGATTGTGTGAAGGATTGATGCTACAGCAGCCAAGAACTCCAGCAAGGTTATCAAAAGTGGTTGATCTTCTTCATGCAAGTGAGCAAGTGTGTGTGTCAGAGCCAAGGGTCATCGAAAGGAGGTTTGCAACATCAAGGCTCAGGTTGTAATCTTTGCTTTCCATCAATATGATACAGTAATATGTCCCTTTCCCATAAAGATAAGTCTACTTTATTATATAACTCCTTGATCATATACATAGATTAACTGTTGAATATATTGAGTTGTTTTCACTTCGATTGGTTTGAGCTGTCCTGGTCTTGAATGCACAAGAGCATTGGAGCAAAGCTAGAACAACAAAGACCAAAGGAAGTGATCATAAGGTATGTTCATGATTCTTGCCTCTTATTTCATTCAATAGTCCAAATCTAGGGAAAGAGTATTATTCTATCTTGCTTTGTTCTAGATCTAGGTGGATCTAGGGAGATCGGTTTGTGTCCGCACTTACGGATTTATCCAATAAAAAAAATCATGGGTAATAGAATGCCCCCCAAAGTATGAGGCCAGAATCAATGACAGCCGAAATACTTTGTAAACTGCGTGTGTGTGTGTATGTCGGAAACCCGGAGCACACTTAATCAGAAACCTATGAACAAACAAGCATCTGCGGAATATCATACTAGTTCTAAGGTAGGAATTCTCATACTCATATCACATACGGATGACATCATAGGCATAGTTCATAGCCACCAATCATACACTATGGATCCATGCTGTTAAAATATAGCATAGCCACCAGGAATACACTGTGGATCTATGCAAGAAAATTCAAATTGAGACGGCATAGCCACGAGACATACAAAGTGAATCTATGTGTCACAAATTATACATATTCCATCGCAACCTGGACAAAAATATGAGATCTAGGGTCTTCAATCATCGCCCGAAAGTACGAATCTAGCCATGTGATTACATGTGTTGAAGTCAAACATGGTAGAAACCACTTGATTACCGGTCATTGATGAAACCATTAACAAGTGTGAGGGAAATCACCATTAATGTCAATGACTCCCAAGGTACACTAGTACAATCCACCGAATGTGAATGAATGAGTTGAGGTCGAACATCCGACGGAATCTCTCAATCAGGGGTCAATGATGTAAACCCACCGTCGAAAGTGAGGAAACCTGCCATTGAGGCATACAAGTTCCAAGGTACCAAAGAATTTCTAAGTCTTGTTTTTGGATAATGAGCTGAAGTCGACGAAACAAAACTCGTCACAGGAGGGCGTTGATGTATCCCCCATCAATGACACAAAATGAGTAACATATTTTGAAGGTGAAATAGAGTATGACAAAAGTTGGACTGGACATAGGGAAGGCCGACACAGAGAAGATGGACAACTACATATGGATGACTTAATAAAGGTTTCAGATGAACTTCTCTTGAACATATGAATGACACGACCAATGATTTGGCAGCGTTGACTCATAGACGACGCAGGGTATGACCTTGTAGCAAATCGAATGAGAGAAAAATGGATTTCCCAAACCGACTTCAAATAATGAATAGGGAGGTGTCATGTTCAAGAGAGACACTTACTTCCAATTAATATGAATACGAGAACACATCCCTTTCCCAAAATTTCCCCCACAATTTCTAGCGAGTACCTCTTTATTTTTGCACAAGCTTGAGGAGGATAACATATGCTTGTTTAAATAAGATTATCCTTCGGATAAGTCCTTCGGATAAGTCCTTCGGATAAGTCCTTCGGAGTATGTTTAACGAACCCTAGGAAGGAGTGGTTTGGTCCCATTATGGGTCTGTCGATGTTTGTTTAATGAGTCCAAAGATAGAAAACTCGAAGGTTTTTCGTGATTATAGAGTCTAGAAAAAAACTTAAAAGAGAACTCTCTCAGTTCCTTTTTCATAAAATAGTCTGATGAGACCGAAAAAGAGATAAATTATCACCCAACAGATGCTTTCTTCAAATACTTTAATGAGCGTGAAAATAGCAAGGTCACTCGACAATCTTTTCATGTTTAGAGAGTCTGAAAAGAGCTTAAAGGAGACTCTAAGGGGGTTCCTTTTTCATATAACCTTGTTGAGCCCGAAAAAGTGATAAAAGTGTGCTCGATCGCGTTCTCATGTATTTTCGAGCATGAGAATGGAAAAAAACCAAGCTCGAGGTTTTGTACAAAAACCATAAAAAAACAATCAAAACATGCGATGAAGAAGAAAAAATATCCACATCCCTATGCATAAACATAGAAGTCGTTACGCCTGCAAAAGTCGTACTTAAAAGGGCATTAGGCATTAGGTTTCAATAAATAAACAATTATAAAATCCAATAACAAATGGTAAAAGTAAATATAAAGGGGTAAAAGTTCTTTTTTACCATAATCATTTTAACTTTACCAATATTTGAGTCCAAAACCCCTCTTTTGCCCTTGAATTTCGGCACTTGATTGCGGGAGTTACGAGCATCCATTCGACAAATCGTCTCCAACAGTGAGGTAAGCTCCTTGTTCTCTACCATTTCATGGTTTAATTTTTCATTTTCATTGGCAAAAAACATAGTTTTGAGTTTGTTTTGGGGTTTAAAGTTGTGCTCAGCCATTATCGCAGGCCAACCACACGGGACCTGCGAGAATGCCTCATTCTCGCAGGTGGCCCCAAAGGCACCTGCGAGAACCTCACACTATGCCTAAAGGGCACCTGCGAGAATCGCAAAGTGGAAATTTTTTTAAAGTTGTGCTTAATGAAAAAGATACCAAGTGTTGAATAGAGTTACTAATTTTCTTCTTATGCTTCTTATGCAGGTATTTGGTCATCACCATGGTTCTATAATGGCATGAAAGAGAGCACAAATAATATGATACCATTCCCGGAAATCATCCGGCCATCGTTGCCTCTTTACGAGACAGTGGCCTTCTGAAATTCTTTCGTATCCCGGGTATGAGGGCCCAAGTCAGGTTATTAGAAAACCTTGTGCATATGTGGGATCCTGACTAGAAAGTACTCCATGTAGGGGTCAACACATTGTCCTTGGATATCGAGGACATTTACTTCTTGACAGGACTATCACGGCATGGGTACCATGTGATCTTGATTGGTAGCAGAGGTGGTGGGCTGCCCATGAGTGAGTACTGTTGCTTGCACTATATTCCAGAGGCAGAGAGGAGCAAAGGGAAAGTTGCCATTTGGGGAGTGTGGGATTTGACCCTCTGCACTATTTTGTTCACCATTGCTTGTATGGATGGGAGCGCAGATCCTCACATGGCTCTCTAGAGCTACTTTGAGTATGCCATAGAGTGTACTGAGCCTCGGGTTTTTAACTGGGCATACGCAGTGCTTCGTAGCATGAAGAGGCAGTTGACCAAATGCAGGTGAGGCGACCTGAAGCAATTTGGGTACAGGTCTTTGTTAGTGTCCTTATTTCTTGAGAGGGTACCCTTGCTGAGACTGCAGGTTGAGTGGGATTTACCGGCTCCAACAGATCCAAGAATGTTGAGGTGGTGTCAGCTCATGGCCCGGCATGTAGTTGGACCAATTATCAAATATAATGATGTCTTCTTTGACTAGTTGCGACCACAGATGCTGATGGTCGATGATTATGCTTATGTCGGGTTGGACTTCCGAGGAGATCCGGACTTGGTCCTACCCGAGGGTGCTGAGTGGGGGGATCTTGGTAAGAAGTACACATTTTTCCTTTTTAAATGTTTTTGTGAATTTTATCATATACAAATATTTTTTATATGTTTGTCCAAGGTCTAAATACAAAATTCTTTTTTGATGACACAGACGTGGGGCCTTACTGACCTCTTGGTACTTCTCCTATCCAGCGACGAGGAGAGGTGGCTCTAGTGCCATGATGGGATGCCGAAGATTATGAAGCGGTGGAACAAAACCTAGAGGGGTTGACAACAGACATTTTGGATGCCCCTTGGAGAGGTTCCACGACGTTATCAACGTCATATAGTAGGAGTGTCAGAGTCCATTGGTCGACTACTTTGTAGGGTTGCCCGGGCAGTCGTGTGTTATCGTGAACGTCATCCATGACATCACTTTATAGAAGCTCTAAGCTTCAGATTTTGAAATTTTGGTCCTCAGACGGAACTTTTTTGTAAAAACTCTTTTGATCGTTATATATACATACGATTTCTACCAGTTTATCTTGTGTTGTGTGAAAATTGATGTGATTGATTTATACGTGACCCAAATGTCTATCTAATACATAGTTAGGTAATGCATCAATTAATGTATTTATATGTCTAGGAATATGTTGATATTCAATATAATCAAAATAACGTTCCAAGAGGCGAATTTGCAAATACACCCGTAACAAATTAGGACTTCGAATAGTATAGACATTACTTAAATGTAGTAATACAAGCTAGGAATCGAGTCGCACAACCAAATGACAGATTCTGAGAGAGATAGCATCAATCAACAATTCGACGACGCTATACTCTGCAATATTGTTGGTCGCACGGCCGAGGCACACACCTCGTAAGGAGACAAGTTCGTTTGTAGGGGTGTAAATTGCTCATGCAGTGGAAGCAAGGTTCTGAGTACTACAGCTAGTGCCATCAACAAAGCCAATGTAGGGTAGAAAAGACTTCGACATCTAGAAATCAAACACAACGTCACATAAGGGAAGAGACCAGATAACGACAAAAGCAAGCTACTGTAACACACAAGAAGTATGATACAATAAAAATGCAGGTACTCGTGCACAGGTGATCTTATGCATAGTATTTCTTCAAGTACAACCCATTTATGGGTTCACTTAAATGGATACCATCGTAATCTACTAACTCATAAGCCCCTTTTTCCAAAACTCATCTAACGATATAAGGACCTCGCCACATGGCTTCGAATTTTCCATCTCATAGCATATCTCGATCTTGTTCATAGAGGAGAACGATATCTCCTTCGGAGAAAATGTGAGGCTTGACGTGTTTGTTGTATTGGGCCTTGACACATTTTTTCTAAGCTTTTATGACTAGGGTAGCATCGCGTCGAGTTTCATCTAATCACATAAGATACAATAGACGTTCTTCCTCAGTAGAAGTGTTTGGTAGGAGTTCAAAAACTATTTTTAAAGAGGGTATCTTGCATTCGATCGAGAGAATGGCTTCCAAACCATGGACTAACTGAAAAGGTGTAAACCTAGTAGTTGACTTGACAGATTTTCAGTAAGCCCAGAATGCCGAAAACAACATTGTGTGCCAACTTGTTTTGTGAATCCCTATCATTCGTCGGAGCATAGTTATTAGAACTTTGTTAATTTCTTCAACTTGGCCGTTGTCTTGTGGGTAATAGGGCATCGAGTTTTCATGGCGAAGACCCAACTTTTCAGTGAGATCAGACATCATGAAGTTTATAAAGTGGCTACCATGATCAGTGATGATAGCCTGAGGAACACCAAAACAAGCTATGATGTGATTAAAAATGAATAATTTTGCGGTCTTTCTAGTTTTGTCAAATGTTGGCATCGCCTCGGCCCATTTCGTAAAGTAATCTATGGCTACAATAATGTATCCATGCCCCCGACCGAGTGGGGGTGAATGTCATGAAATCGATGCCCCATTTTGCAAAGGGACCAACGTGTTACAGGTATGAAATAACTGAGAGGGGGGGG
>JZKD02S2440883.1:733761-804471 GCA_000966675.3 Picea glauca
TCTTGGACTCTAATCAATGGGAAAACTCAATAACAATAGTGAAGAAGGCTACAAAATCCAAACATGAAGGTGTTTGTTCTTCCAGAAGACAGATGTCAAGGTTGAAAGGGAAGAAACACTGACTCACAAGGTTACTCAGCAGAAGAGACACAGAGACAAAACCCAAACAATGCAATTCTGGAAGGTTTTTTGAGCCAAAGAGGGCTGGCGCTCTGTTTCCAAAGGCAAGGAGAGTTATAGTGCTCTGTACAAATCCATTAGGAGCGCTGGCACTCTGTTAACACTAGGACAGGGGCGCCAGGGTCTGAAACTCCAAAAATTGTCAAAAAAATCAAAAAATTGCAATCCAATTCCGACAATTATGCTGAGTGTGATGGGGTAGGGAGCCAATCAGCTCATGAAACCAATCAAAAGAGGAGTGAACCAGGTCTGAAACAATCAAGGGATAGAACTAGGTCAATGAGGAGAAGTTGAAACAAGAAGTTTTGAATTGAGGCTATCTCCCCAGTGGAGTCGCCAGTTTCTGTTGTAGGAAAATCTCCCTGCGGATAGGTAGATCGCCTCTAAGAGCTTGACCTTAACCCTAGACAAAAAAATGCTTAACGTGGACACTGAGTTCCTTTCAAATATATCTAAACTAATACATGAAAAGGAAGGATAACAGAAGTACCTCTTTATCGACATTTGTCCCTGCACGCTTCGAGTTGCGCTCCAATCCTTTGCTCCTTGCTGAGTTTTACAGACAAACAAGATACGACTACTTCCTACTCTATTGATATTATCTTGAAAACAGATCTATCAATTAATGATAAGTTCATGTAACATAAGACACAAACTAGAAATAAACAGGCCAAGCGTGTCATATTAATGAGAATAACGACAACAATACTTACAATCGTAGATATGAATGCGACAGCTTCGTCAAGTCCCCTTCGTCTAACCCTTGCTCGAAAGATCCACAACCTGGTTGACAGCAGCTTCACTGATCACTTCTCCTTTGGCTGACTGTGTGTTTCCTATGAGATCATAGGTTTCATGCTAGCAATTTTTCCCCCAATCAGCTCTAGCACCACTTATGAGATCATAAGTTTGGTGTAATTTTCTATTTTCCCGTCCTCACTTATGGGATCATAAGCTTGGCATCATTCTCCATTTTCCAGTCCCCTTTCACCATTAGAAATATTTCTTATATAGCCTTGGAGAGGCTTTAACCACTTGAGATATCCTTGGGGAAGTTGAGGATTTGCCTCCCTCAATTGAGGATCTACCCTAAGATCATGGCTAGACTAGGGATTCGAATCCAACTACCTTCCAAGAATGAAAAGATGCTTCCCCCATTCATCTCAACAGCTTAACAAGCGCCCAAAATAGGTAGCACTCCCTCAAAAGGGCCATTAGAGCATTGTAGCGCTCCCTAGTAAGCTTTAGGGGGCGCCAACGCTCTCAAAATCTATAGCGCTCCCTCAAAAGGGCCAGGGGAGCGTTATAACGCTCCCTGACACTATCTCGGAGCGTCGACGCTCCGAGATAGTGTAAGGGGGAGCGCTCCTCTCCAAAAACTCAGTTTTTGAGGTGCTTTCAGATGGAAAAAAGTTTGTGAGCCTGCTGACTCATTTCTCCTCTTCCAAATCAAATGTTTGAGGTGTTTCAAGTGTCCTCCTCATGTCATTATGGGCACAACATAGGCATCATGGAAACATGTTTTTTTGCGACACTTGTGAGAAACATGCGACACTTGCGACCTTGTGATCAAAATGCGACACTTGCGACCTTTGTAATGACGACACTTGCGACACTATCAAAGTGAGTAATTTTGATGTGTAACACCAGCAACTGATTGGGAAGTTAGAGTTTGATGACACGTCGTCTCCGTCGCCACTCATGAATATGATTGGATATATGGGTGGCTTTGTTTTGTTTGAAAGAACTCAAAATCTTGGTCCCCATTTCATAATGGATCAGTAACTAGTAGTGGGTGAGGAAGGCCATAGCTAGGGTGTTGAAGTTAGCAAAGAAACCTCGTGGTAATTCTATATACCACTTTGTAGCAGAACCCCTGAGGGTTTGTTGAAAAAGACGTAAATGAATAGAGTCATCCATCAACGAGTTGGATGAGCACCAGAGGTGAAAAGTCATGACGTGATTGTTCAGGTCCTCTCCCCCTTTTCCATCGAATTTAGGGATGTCCGATGGTAGCTTGGCTGGTATAGAAGGCCATTGGGGAGAGTGAAGAATTGGATCATTTAAAATCCTTGACAAGTCCGGGAGATCCAAAGTGGCCAAGAAGGGTAACTATCGATTCACATGTGGGTACTGGTGGATTTTGGGAGGAAGCCCCATTGGAAAACCAGTAGGACCATAAGTAGTCGGCATATAATGTGAATACCCAGGCAGATTCGGTGGTGGTTGTAGAGGATAGTAGCTCATGGGATTGTATCCTTGAACAGGGATGTGAGTTTGAGCATTCGAGCCCCAAATAGGATTGGACGTACCTGGATATGGTTGGCCTATACTAGGGGGTATAACGGATGCAGCTGGAAGTTGTTGCCCCCTAGTCGATTGAGGAGTATGTTGTATCAAATGATTCCAATATTGGGTCAGGGATGGAGGTATGTTTTGTCCATAAGGTGGGGTCGGTGGGGTTTGTCCTCCAATCGGGGGTTGTGTTCCAATTGGGAGCAGTGTTCCAATTGGGGGTAGTGTTCCAATTGGGGGTTGTTTTCCAGCTGGGATTTGCATTCCAATTGGGATTTACATTCCAATAGGAATTTTCCCGCCAAGGGGGGGTTGAGTCAAACCTCCTTGGTGAAATTTTCCACCAACAGGAATCTAGTAATTTGGTGTGAATGATGGAATAGTGCCACTAGGATTAATACTGACACTGGAGGACGAGAAAGGTCCTCCAAAAGGGGGTTGAGGAAGTGTCAGAATGAAACCGAGAAGAGAGTGCCCAGAAGAAGAGGGACCACCAGGAGTGTCGGATGGGATTTGCGTAGGAGTGGGAATTGAATCATTCAATGCACGGTATCTGGGTGGTAGTGTCGGGGTGACACTAGGCATGAGCGGTTTGCTGATGGGGGCTTGACTAACCATGATAATCCCGATGTGAATAGTCGTAGTATCTGTGTAATGGACCATTTCTATAGGGATGGTCAAGATGTGGTCAGATCATGGGGCATCCATACCAGGAAAATAATAGGCAGTAGTAAATGGTACTGTGTCTGGGTTAGATGTTTTGGAGAGCACAGGTGAGATGGTAATTTCAATGCTTGATCCTGCACCAAAAAGGTCCCGTCTAAAAATGCCCGTAGACCAAAAAGGATCTTGGCCCTCTATTCCTGGAAAGGGTCCAATTGGTGATTCAGAAGACACAACAACTAAGTCTCTGGAAGAATTCACTCGCATAATCTGTCTCTCAGAATCAGGGTGAAGCTAAAAGTCCTCTAGAGTATTGGTAATTCGGAAATGTTCTAGAGAGTCGGTTCGTTCCACTTGTGGCGTGGAAATGTCTTGGATTTCACTCTGTTGAGGAGATCCCTCACGTGAGCTTGTAGGCAGGGGTTGAGAACCTTCCAAATTCTCTGGAGATAAACCCTGCATTCTACGTGAATGATGTGGAGGATCTATTATGAACGAGTTACAAACTTACGAAGAAAATCTTATGGTCAAATTGGGTAAACAAACAACACGTGCTAGTAAACAAAATCTAGGAAACAATACCAAGCAAACAAGACCTTCTAATTCTAAAGTCACTAGTTGGTGATGAAATCCAATGTCGCAACAATGAGACGAGAAGGGGCTGGGCTAGGGTGGAAAAGTTATGTTGACGACCTGCTTAACAGACTTACACCCTGGTGCAAGCTCCCACACATAATCATGGGTATACCCTCCAAGGAGCCCGAGTGAGTTTGGCCAACGTCGATTCCAGGTACCATGAAGAATTGCCCCTTCACAGTCACCTTGTGTAAGACCCTAGAGAGATAGGCCTCTAAGGTTACCACCGACAACAATAAATCCTGGGAGGACAGTCGATAGTTCGATCCACATGCAAAGGCAGGGTATCTAGCCCGAAATAAACTCAAGAGGCTTCCACTCATCATTGTGGGTATACCTCTAAGTGACCCCCGTAATACGTGCAATCTCTACACCAATATCAACGAAGCAGGGTGAGTAACTCTGCGAATATCAATGCGACCTCGTGTTTGACCCTTGTGTGAGAAGGGCTTCCTGGGACAAAATGTTGTAAATGGAATTTGACACTCCTTAACACAAGATGCTATTCTATGTTTTGTGCTTTGGAGAGTGTATCTCTCTACCTATTCCAAAGCACTAGCCTAGCTAAATGTTGGTGTAATAGAGCCCTAGAAAAGAGTTACTAGGTAAATTTTACAATTGTGCAATGTTATTAAGGGTTGTTGTTACTCAAAGGAAACGGAGATGAAACTGATGTCGTATGAGACTCTGACCCAATGATGCATAGATAGGAATGAAAAATATCAATTTTCGTTCAATGAATCCTATGTACGGGAGGGAAAGAGAAGTTTTCCGAACCAATCTTGAATTACGATACACAATTTCTTTTAAAATGCAATTTCAATGAATCACGCAATAATGACAATTCTCTATTGTTTCTTTTTCAATAATTTCAACAATTGATTTTCAATATTTTCAAAGATGAAAATGTTTTTGAAAGAAAAGATGTTTTTTACTTTTCAAAAAGGATCTACACCATGATGGTGAAAGTGAGGAAAACCAAAAACTAATGAACAAGCAATAAACAAAAACAAAAACCAATCTTTCAATGGAAACAAAAATGATGAGCAGACCAAACTAGTCTTTTCAATTGCATGAGAAAAGTAATCTTCCAAATAATGAGTAAATGATAAAGACAAAGAATCCCAACTTTCAACCGATCGCCAATTCTTAACCAAACGAGCACTCAGATTCCAAAATCAAAGAGTATATCTTTGCCAAGAAAAGTCAAGAGATGAAGGTCGAGAAAAAGATGGAGAGGAAGAGACTTTGATTTCCGAAGACTGATCGTGCACAAAATCCGAAGACAAGAAAACATCAATCAATGGTCCAAGAAGTTATTTTCAGGCACCTATACTCATCTAGGCAGCTGAACATGCAAAAATCTTAAATCCAAAATTTTGAAAAGAGGGTTCGCAGGCTATCAGTGTTACACAGTGAAACAATGGGTCATTCTCACAGGCTAGCTTTGAGCAGAGTGCAAGAACTTCGCACTGGACCTAAAATAAAAGTGCGAACTCAAAATATTCTTGCAGGCCACTGTGGGGTTCAGTGCGAGAATGTCTGAAACTAGGCAAATTTTTGGAAAAATACAAAAAATTCGAAGGGACTTCTGGACCCAGAGGGTCTATCAGGGTGTCCCGAAGACTCAGAGATTGATAGGAATGGATAAAGGTAAGGCAAGAGAAAATGGACAAGGAAAAACACCAAAAACCACCAAGAAAATGGGTTGCATCCCCAGTGGAGTCGCCAATTTTGTTATCGGACTAATCGGTAGGTGCAGACACTAACAGATCTCCCTAGATCCACCTGGATCTAGAAAAAAACAGGACAGGACATGACTATTTCCCTAAGTTATGACCATCGAATTAGCTAGTAGGAAGGAACAAGTGACATACCTTTGTATTGCTTCCTAGGGTCTCTGTTGCTCCTGCTTCGCTCCAGTGCTCTCGTGAGGTCTAGACCAAGACAACACAAACCAACCAAAGTGAAGATAGAAAAATATATTCAATCATCAACTTATGTATATGATCAAGGAATTACAGAGTAAAGTAAGAATGACTTTATGGGAAAAGGACATGCTGCTGTATCATATTAATCGAAAGTAGAAGATACAACCTGATCGCCTTGATGTCGCAAGCTTCCTTTCGGTGGCTCTTGGTTCCAACACACACACTTGATTGATCCTTGTATGAAGAAGATCGAATTCCTCTTGATAGACTTGCTAGAGTCTCCAAGCCCCTGTTCAAGTTAGGTTCTTCACACAATTCCTTCACCAATTCTCCAATTAATCTTGCTTAACCTTTTCCATGAGAATCCCATCAATATATAGGAGAGGATGAGATGGTTACTTGGATAAGAATGATCCCACCAAATCAGGGAAACCAGTAAAATGATAACCATTCAAATGCCAACCGATTCTCTAGAAGATTCCCTTCTAGAACCATCGAGACTTCATCTTTTTCCAAGCTTGAGAACAAGTTCACACCCTAGATATGTAGCACAGTGCGAGAAGTTCACACCCTAGCTGAAGACAACCTGCGAGAATGGGTCATTCTCACACCCTAGGATATAAGCAACCCGCGAACTCTCTTAAAAAATATGTTTTCTGGGAAGAGATGAATGTCACTTTTCTCATGAGAAAGTTCTTGTTAGAAGCCTGATTTCACCATTATCAATACACCATCAATATGACCAAAATCATGGGTAACACTAACGTCCTCAAGGTCTTAGGTATTTTGGCCTACCCCTTATGGTTTTTCTCCTAGTTCTTCTTTATATGGGTGACCAATTTAATTTTTGTTTGGTTTATGGACTTACGAAAATCCTATGCTAAGAATGCCAAGCCCTATCGCTCAATGTCATCACCTGAACCCTCCATTTCGGCTTCTGTCTCACTTGTTTGTTTCTTCCTTCGACCCATATAAATACCACTAAATTTCTGCATGCACTAATCCTCAAAGTATGGGAGGATCAGAGATCTAATACCACTGTAATGTTCCCAAGCCAATTTTTTTCTTGGGAACACTAGCTAACCCTTGAATTAAATGTTTGGTTGTTTGTATATGCATGTTGGCCTCTCGAATTTCGGCCTTAGGGTTATAATTAGTTATTCAACACAAATGATGAATATATACTCGATACAATGTAAGATCTAATCAATACACAAGATATGGAACTCCAAAGTACAAATCTAACCTTTTTATTATGAAAAGAAAGAACCTGATGCACTATAGAAGTAGATTTGGAATAGCATCAAATGGCTCCAAGATAGAAGAAATGAGTTGCTACAAAATGCTCCCAACAATAAAAAATAAGCCTCCAAAGGATGAATATATGATGAAGGACCAAATACAAAAGATCTAGGTTTATGTCCAACTCCCCAGCTACTGGCACATCCTGCTAAGTGGATGAGAAGGGAAAGGTTTCGGCCTAGCTGAAGGAGACATCCAAATGATGCCAAACTTCACAAAAAGATAGATCAGGACAAGGGAAATACCTCCATGAAGTATGAATCTCAAATGCCAAGTCTTTCCCCTCCAAACTATTGAAACCCTAATCAAGGTTGTGTCGTCCTTAAACCCTGAAGTGATGAATAATTAGGCCTTGATGAAGGAAGCCTCCAAAACTCCTGAAACTCCAGACGATGATAGATCAAGCTGCCACAAGTCATTGGGATAAGTATCGCAATCATATCTGAGATATACCCCCCTGGATCTGACAATATCTGAATCACCAATGTGCCCTCCTTCTCTCCATGTCGTCCCAAATCTGTAGCTAACAATTTGGTTGAAGTAACTCCTCCAAAATGCCTCCAAATTGATGAGCAAGGTCCTGCAAGAAAAACCCAAGTGCTAGAATGTCTGTAGGCCCTATCACAATGTTGGATCGAACTTCCCCTCATGCATTGGTGAACCCCTGCTGGTAAAACCTAAATGGTATGACCCTGCTACCCTCCTAAAGCAATGATGGAACTTCTGATGAGTGTAGAATGGTGTGGGTGGATTATTTCATCCCCAAGACCAAGCTTGGAACTAGGTGAGTGGAATCTTTCACCATTGAGTTGATCTGTAGGGTTTGTAATCTCAAAACCCTCAAAACTGTGTGCTCAAGATCTCAACAAGCAAATACCAAATATCCAATATGATATGAAAGGTGTGCCCTAGCCTTTCCTTTATAATTCCATTTCATTTCCCTGATGAGTTAGTTTAACCCCTAGGTTCAACTCCTTACTCAACCTCCAACATTCTAATTCTTCATTGAGTTACTTTTTTTCCTCTTTCTCTTTTTCTAAGTCAACTTCAAAATATAACATTGAGTTGGATGAATTTCCCCCATGTTGCATGAGACTATGGTCTAGTGGGGATGGATAGACTACTAAGTCTTCCCAAACCTCTTCATCAAGTGGTGGGGAACATTACACTTATCCCCAAAAATGACGCCAAATATTTTTTCGTCCTTATACACACTTGCAAATGTGAGTTAATTCCTTCTCAATTAGTGTGTCCTCAAAGGCACAATGTGTAGGTTCAAAGTCCATGATGTCACTTTGACTTGAACCTCTTCCATCTAGGCTAACTCCTAGGGAAGCCAAGGAGGGTAGACCCTAATTACTAGATGTGATTTAGACTTTAATGTTCTAGGATTTTGTTTTAATTCATTAAAATATTAGGGGAAATCTATCTTATGATGTTAAACAACAAATGCAGGGTGCAACAATTGAGTATGAACAATCATACCTTTCCAAGGACAACTAAGACTAGTGCCTAAGATTGGGCAAGGGGTCAACTAAGTTAAGGGGAGATTTGTTACAAGATAGTTACAAGTTTGAAAATGTTACAACAAGATAGATACAACTAGACAAAAATATACAGAAAGAATATCTAAGATTACAATAGATAGATACAATGATTACAATAAAGAATATCTAAGATTACAACAAGGCTAAACTAGATACACTAAATACAAGATATATAGAAAATGACTAACCAGTTCCTTGCATGTGCATGAAATAAAGATACTCAAGATGAAATAACCATCAACTCATCAAGCCAAGAATGCTCACAATATACATTACTCTATTGGAATGCTTATCAATGGCATAAAGACAAAAATCACTCAAGACCCAGTCAAGAGAGTGTCTCCAGGTGGATGCACAACTTCTTGAAGGATCACACCACAAACACAGGAACAATGATAAATATGAAAAGATTGAAAAGTAAAGTTTTCCAGATGATAGATGTAACCACTTAGAAAATTATTCCACAACACATAAAATGACTTTCATGTAAAATAAATATAATGAGATCAGTGTGCTTGCAAGTGTGAAATTAAATTGCCAATGTTGTAGAACAAGGATTAAATTAGCTGGTTAAGTGGGATTTATTTTAATCCTATCTAAGTGTCAATCCAATACTTTCCTTCCCCAATTACCAAGTGACTGTTGGGTGCTCAAGAATTTAGGCAACAAGGCACACCCTATAGCCATAGTCCAGTCCTAAGATCAGAGTACTCCTAGAAAGGATGTCATGCGCCACGAGACCGTCCTCAGCCTAGCACCTTCTGTTTACTTCCTCTGACCCTATTTTAAGTGGAGAAGATGGTTGGTAATGGTGTCCTATTAAGTCTAATAAATTAATTATTAAACCTATGATCTAAGTGTTGAAGCGTGTTTGAGTGCTTGTAGCTCGCTTAAAGTGCCAAAACTGAAAATTAACTTTGTGAAAGTTGAATCCCTTAAACAGTGAGATTGCAAGTTAAGTTCTTAAATTATGAGGTTATTTCATATGAACTGTGAACTGAAAATACTTGTGAAATTGAAAATTTATTTAAGCCATCATAATATCAGTGTTTGCATGCATGTATATAAGATAGATGCTTAAGAAATAAATGCTTGCATGCAAAGTAATGACGAAAGAAAAAGATCCACTATGCCTCCACGGGCTCTAATCTAGAATTTAGGTGTGAGGTCTACTCTAGATAATTTTAATTGTTAAACATGCATGTAGATATCACAACTAACTAGCTAAACTATGAAGTAGAGACGGAAAGGAAACTAAACTAGAACTTGTAAAGAAAAAACTGAAAAGAAAGAATGAAAGCCTCTTGGGTACAATCCTTTGGGCTTGCTTACAGTGATTCATATAAAAAAGAAGAAACAGATAGAATTACCACTTTGAAAGGAGACCCTAGAAAGTGTGTTGTGGATGAAATCGAGCAACATGCACCCTTAACCTAGTGAGAACCTGCAAAAATCAGCAAGCTATTGCTTGTTTATTTTGCTGCAACACACTTAAACAAAGTTACGAAAATTCTTGTTTTTCAACAGAAATTCCCCACATGTAAAAACCAGAAATTTAAAGTGATTTTATTGACCTATCTAAGATTGTTAGCAGCTAAATCTGAAATGAATGAATGAAAAAAAATGAAATGGAAAGAGAGAATCTTCTGAATTTTTTATGAGCAGTGAAGGTAGATTCCTACTTGAATCTATCCCAAAGATGCTCTTGAGGAAAACTGCAAACCTTGAGCCAAATTTGAGATAAAACAATAGATAATATCTTTCATGCACAAATAATAACACATAGTTTATATTATTGTAATATACAAAACATATAGATGAGCAACTACACTATTGCCTCACCTAGCCTAGTAAACTAATTTACCAAGCAATTATTGATCAATCCACAAAATATTCAAATAATGATTTCACCTCATAATAGATAATAACACCAAGAACAAGTCCCACATTCCATGATTCCTCCAAATCTCTTTTTATTTCCAAATGGAAGAGGTTGTAGAAACAAAGTTTCTCTAAGATCTTCAAGAATAAATCCAGTGAAGCAAGATGAACAGTAATGAGAGAGAGAGAGAGGGAGATGGTAGGAAAATAGTAGCATAACAATACTATGAGAAAAGGTAAGGAATGAGGGAGTGAGAGGTCTCTTTTATATCTTGAGAATCCAAAGATACCTCTCTTGGATCTTTAACACTTGTCAAAAATCCAAGGGAAGAGACAACTTGCCAATGAGGGCAGATGAGCTTTTAGGTTTGAGTGAGTTTTAACAAGTGGAATGGTGGATGGGTGAAGTGGAACCTTAAAAGAGGTGCATTTTTTAAGGAGAAATAAATTTCCTTTCTTTGAAATAAAACTTTCATTTCAATCAAAACATTTCCACTTTATTTCAAAGAGAAAGTAGAAGTCCCCATGAGGGGCACAAATCCCAAGAGGAAAGCACATGCTTTGAGGATGAGTGTGGGTAGTGTGTGCATATAACACTCCCAAGGTGAAGTGGAGAGGTAAGGAAGGGACAAAATCATGAAGGAGGGGCCCATAACCCATTATTAAATGAGTTTCCAACTCTCATGTGTGAGAGGGGCGTATTCTCCAAGGGGGACACACTTTTCAATGGTGAATTAAATGAAAGTGAGTTAGGAAATGGTTAAAGTTTAGGAAAAGGGGGGTTGGGTAGGTTAGGGAGTCTCTCTCAACCATTTTTCACCTTTACATTACCTTATTTGATCACTTATTACAAAAATGACATTTTCCCATGTCTTGGGTTTAGCAATTAAAATTGCTTTTATCTGACTAAGACTCCTAAGTGGACAAAACCCTAGACACAATTGTATGACTGAGTTGAAACTTGGTCCAAGGGTGTAGGGGGTCTCATTCCATTTCTTTTGAATACAAATACCCCTATCAAAATCCCAGGGACCTAGATTTTACATTTTTTCATCAGAATTAACTAATTAAATTTCCAGCCTTAAGAAAAACCTATCTAGACTCTGCTAAAAATCACAAAAATTCTTGTGTTGTCTTACATGGTCATTTAAATCATTCCTGGACACTAGCATCACAACTGGGTCAGACACACTGCCACCCTTTCGAAGATCAGTGTCATCACATACATCAATCTCATGTTTGGCATGTTCCAAAGCATGCTTAGGAGAAGAAAAATATTTCTTATATCCACAATGATTTTCTTTAGTAAAAGTTTCATTTGATACTCCTATAGACTCCTTTACAAGATCCATCCCCTGATCTAATTTATAATATGCATCAATTTATGGAACCAAGGTAAGGTGTATGTCAGCTGGTACTTGAATATGCATCTCAACAATAAATAGATTTAGACTATCTTCACTGCTAGAGCCATCTAATGTAGCAACACTCCTTGCCAATGAATCATGGATATCCATTGATTCATCATTGGAAAGAATACCCATACCACTTTCACCAGGAGGGATAAATTATTCTACCTCATCACTTTTATGCGTCTGATATGATCCTTGCAATCTTTTTTATGAATTTTCGATTCTGTAACAACCTCTCCTCCAAACTGAATTCCCATACCTTCTTTCATACTTATTGATGTTGAATTTACACTTCCTAAACACTGGAGTTTTTCTCTGGAATCTGTGTCTTTTATGCAATTGAAACTTCTCCCAATATCACTTACACAAGGAGCTGCTGCTAGCATTGAAATTCCTGAAAAATATGCACTACTAACAACTTTGTCACGAACAAAATTTCCTTTAATACACATTTCAACAGATTGAATTTCATTTCATTTGTGCCTCAAAATATTGTTGAGGACATTCCCCTGTGATATCAATTCTATCCATAATATATTGATCTTAGTGACCATTCAAATTAGCATGGGATCTTTCTGGAGAGGAAACTTCACTACCAAATGTTTTAGGCCTTGTAATTTACGGAGATGGGGATGTTGGTGGTTTCTTCAAAATATTCCCATTTCTCTTCACAAACCACAATAGGTATTTATTCTTTCATGAAAACCTCATATTCATGGCCATATGTAAAACGACAATAGTGTGATGGAATCAGACCCCAGTCATCAACACAATTATTTTTGTTGTTTGCCAAACTTGGCACATATTCTTTGTTTCCCTCATCATAATTGTCCTTATCATTTTTTGTGATTGTTTCATGAGAAAGTTTGAGAAGAGATTCTTTCCTTATGGTTGCCAAAAAATCAGGAGAAGTATCATCATACCTCTATTGGACACTAAAATTTTCAATTTTTTCATGAAGTGTTGTCTCAGCTATTATGCTCAAGGGATGCCCACATATTATCTTGTTCCCATGTCATTCTTTAAAAGGTTAAGAATACCTTCAACTTATTGGTATATAATTACCGCAGACTGCTCACCAATCCCATTAATAGAAATTTCAATCAATGATAAACCTTTTAGGTTGTCCTCTTTAGCAACAGTGTCATCATGATCATAATATCCCTCAAAAACTTCATCACTGGAGGAGACATTGAAACCAATGGAATTCTCACTTGAATCATCATAAATGTATTCTTTGACATTGACAAATATTGTTATGAGGCTAGGGATCGAAACATGTTCCTCATAATAACCTGTAGAATAACAGTTTCATCAACTTCCAAAAATCCAAGAAATCTTTCCTCCTGCAGGACTGCCAGTAAGTCCTGATTTGTGTCTTCAAAACTCTGGGATTTTGGACCCCAACCCTTAAGAAATTATTCAACAAATATCTTGAGAGAAGGTTTACTCTCTGGAATCCAAGAGCACTTAACCCAATCCTTCTGCTTTTTCCCCAATGAGAGTAAAAATGACCTTATCAAGAGATCTTCATGTCTTCCTTAGAACATGGATACATACCTCATGAGTGACAAGACATGTGGGATGACAACACAAGGATCACCATTGAGTCTTGGGATATTCTTATCATATTTGGGAGGAGTTTTATTTAGGTATCTTGGAGTGTCCTTAATATCTAGAGTGGGATACATTTCATACAACTCCCAAGGATCCATCTTTCATCACGTGAAAGTTTTAACATGAGAGCTCAAAAATAAATGAAATTTGTGTACCTTATCACAATTGGGTCTCCAATTTGAGGCGTGGATGCCTTCACAATGATGTCTATCTCACCTCACAAGCATAAATCCTTCAAAATATGTAAAAAACAAGGTCTTTGTTCCTCCAATGGAGTCGCAAGGAAAAGACCTTCAAATTTGAAAACTCCTACAATGTCATTTTTTGGGAAAATGGACTTTGTGCCCGGCAATGGCATGAAAATGTTATCAAAAAAATTCATACTTATAGAGATAAAGTCCAAAATCTCAAATGTTATTCATTGTAAGCAATAGGGAAACCATTTTCACCTCACCAACCCTCTTTCACTTCAAACTGGCTGAATGGGATTTCCCTTGGTTAAGATTGCTAGGAATTGGGAGAATGGAGTTCAAGGTGATGTGAAGAGTGAGTCATGTTATAGCACAGGTTGTAGGTTGGGAAAATCCTAACCCAAACACAAAATAAAGTGCTAAAACTAGGAAATCCTACACCCAATGTCACCTTGATGTATGCCCCACACTTCAAGGGTGACTAGGTCACTCTAGGGAGGCGATCCCAGTGAACCTAGGGGAAATGAGATGTATATGGATAGATGATGAAAGTGGAACCCATAGAATTCAAATCTAAGTGGAGTGAGATGTGGAAAGAGATGTTTTGTAAGTCAAGTGATTGTTGCCCGAAAGGTGGTGTACTTCTCTGGATGATTGTACCTGCTCGAGACACAAAGAAAGACACCTTGCAATCATATATGTTGGTATGAATAAGAAAGTTAATATTGATGTCCCTAATTTGCAGAAGCAGATGACAATTTATATCAGAAAATAAGGCATCTAAATCAGTATGTAAAAACATAAGATTAACCAATGATATTATCAGTGAATTAGGCAATCAATTATGATTTAGATATGGCACTTTGTGTTTGAATGAAGAAAATTGTTATAACATGTATTTTATGAAGAAAATTTCAGATTTATGGATGTAGCATTCAATGACATGCAACAACAAAATCAACCACAAAAAATTGCCAAGAACTAGCCCAAAAAGGGTGCCCCAGTTAGTAGACTAGGTTAATGAGATTAGAGAGAAATCTTAGGGTTAGTTTGTGAGATAAGAGGGAGTTAGTAGCTAGGGTTATGTAGCCCTGATGGTTGTAGGTTAAAGTTTGTAACAAAAATTAAAGTAGTGGGAGAGAGAGGAAACCCTAGTAGGGGAAGAGTCATCCTTGTTATCGCACAATTTTTACTTATTCCAAAGGATAAGGTTTAGGAAAAGAAAATTGGTGTAACATAGGTTTTCCTATCACTGCCACCTCAATAGGATGGCTCTTTCTATTTAGGGTTGATGGCCTAGGAGAGATTTCCCCGGTGACCTACAGGTTTGAGAAGGAAAAGGTTAAGGTTTATACAAAAATTCCCCCTTTCACAAGTCACACTGATCATAAATTCCCAGGATTTAAACCAATAAAGTAGTGAAGTATTAAGATGTACCTGCCCAGAACAAAGCAACAAGAAAAGATATATTTCACAAGTACAATATTTATTTTAGTATTGTTATCCCCCACTTTTAGGGATAACTAGGATATCATGTCTCGAGGCCCACAGGTCCTAGACATGGAGTACCGAGAGCCAGATCGACTTTAGCATGGCCCTAGAGGGCCCATATTTTCTCACTTTCGATGCCTCTACCCTCCCAGTAGCAACAACATCAATCACCATTGGCTTGGTCTTGTGTTAGAGATGGTTCTTGCTCCATGAGGAAATGAGTTTGGGTATTATGGTATGTGTCACTTTGATCATCAAAACCTTTGAATATGTGCATTCAATTCCTTTTGTTTCTAACAAATGATTGGATCTTATGCTTGCCCACTTGACCAAGTATGGGGGGAATGAAACGATGCCCTAGTAAGCCCGTGTCCGTAGGTTTTGGTCTTCCATTGGGGGGATTTTTGAAAATCCATCATCCGCTCCCATCATAACACCACTTTTTCATCTTTCTTCCCGCTCATCTACACCATTTCACTTGTCTGGGCACTAGGTTGACCTATTGTTGGCACAGGGTCAGACCAAGGTTCAGCCTCAAGAGCACACCAAAAGTCCCTAGCTACTGGCCCTTTCTGCAATACCTACAAAGTAGATGTAGTCTCACCTAAATAAACTATGAGGGGGTTACAGGACAGAGATGTCTACAACCAAGGGGAATATTAAGTGGATCTATTACCAAAATACACCGCATTTATGTGTCAAGTGCCAGCTTAAATCTACTTCACACATCTATCTAACAGATCTAACACAGTAGAACAATAAAAATATATCAAAGAGTAAGGAACACAACAACAATCACACACAACACAAGATATATGTGGTTCACCCTCTCCCTAGGGCTACATCCACATAACCTTTCTTTATATTATATGAAGACGAAGCATACAGTTCTTGTTTGTGCTCTAGCTAGCGGATATTCTTTATTCTCCTCTTTCTCTCCTAACCTACGTCCACATAACCTTCACACCCAGCTGAAGATCTTACAATACCGAAAGGATTTTACACTTAGCACTTCTTTCTCTCAAAATAATCACTTATGTCAACAACCAAGATAGAACCAGAACTTAACCCTCTTTCCTCATCTAGGTTCTTATTTATACATTACAATAGCTCATCGAAAACTTTAGGCTGAAACCTAAGTGTTAAAACCCTAGATACCAAAACCCTAGGTGTCTAAAACCCTAGATACCAAATCCTTAGGTGCCTAAAACCCTAGATACCAAAACCCTAGGTGTCTAAAAACCTAGGTCAACTTGACCCGCTTTTTCAAGGCTTCACCAGCCTATCTTTACTTCCTTCTCACGCGATGCTCCAAAGCATCCAATGATGTCTTTTTCCTCTTTCTTGAGTTGTCCACAATCCATATTCCTTTCTGATCTATCATCCTTGATATCCTCATCCAACGGCTTGCTTTCTTGAACTCTGCTTTATCTTTTTTTCTCTTTTTCTCACTTCAACCCAATAATAGTCACCGTGTCTTTCGCGAAGTTTGCATTTTGCCTTTTATTCCTTGTTATTTGCTTACTTTCGTAACCAAGGAAACACAGGCCCCCAACACTCACCTGTGACTTGCACCGAGGCTCTTCAGGTATGATATTTTTTCTTTACTTTGACTTCATACTGCGCAGTGTAGCCTTTGCTTTCCTCTCTATGCCTCCTTCCTTTTTCCAGTGTAGACTGTCTTTTCTATGTCTGGTACCCTAGTTTCAAATACACCTGGTACCTAGATCCGTTTCCTTATTATTTTACTTAGATATGCGAGGTAGCTAATTGTCATAGTAAAAATTCAGTCGACTCCCATTCACTAATCCATCTTTCCTTTCTCCTTTCAAAGTCTTCAGTTGTGCAACTCCTCCTTTCGTAACATAGGCGATCTCATATGGCCCAAGCCAATGCATTTTGAAATTCCCAGGATGCCTGATGAACTTACTGTCATATACCAACACTAGATCACCTTGTTTGAATTCCTTCTTCTTGATGTGTCTGTCATGATACTCCTTCTCTCTTTCCTTCTGTACTTGTTGATGGAATCCTGCAATAAATCTATCTTCTCTGAGTTCAACCAACTGCGCGAGCCTTTCTTGAACAATGCCAATGCCATCCATATCTGTAAAGGAAACAATTCTTAAGCTTGGCATCAGGTATTCCATTAGAAAAACGACTTCTAGACCATAAAACAACTTGAAGGGGCTCTGCACTATTAATTTTTTACAAGTGGTTATATAGGCCCAAAGTACTGCTGGTACTCTTAAATCCCAGCCATCTTGGTTCACACTGCAAATCTTCATTAGTGTTGTCTCCAAGATCTTGTTGAATGCTTCCACTCTCCCATTTTCTTGTGGATGGTAAAGTGTGCTATTTTGATGATGAACTAAAAATTCCTCATGTAAGGCTTCAACAATCTTATTTAGGAAATGTTTTCCTTGATCACTCATAAGAATCTTTAGGCATCCAAACCTGGTTATGATTTCATCAAATATGAAGCGTGTAGCTGTAATTTCACTACAGTCCTTAACTGCTCTTGCTTCATCCCATCTGGTCAAGTATTATGCTGCAGTAATGATGTACCTAACTCCCGTGCGCTTTCCTAGAGGGTTTATAGTTCCCACGAAATAAATGGCCCATTTCTCAAATGCTTGTAGGGTCAGCTGTGGTGCTAGTGGAATTTCATCTCTTCTAGAAGGTTTCTCAACTCTTTGGCATAAATCACAGGCACTGTAATAGTCTTTATCATCTCTGTGTAAGGTAGGCCACCAGAGGCCAGCTCTAAGAACCTTTCACTCAGCTTCCTTCCCTGCGTAATGTCCTCCTGCGATGCCTTCATGAGATTTCGCAAGGATCATCGGTCATTGTTCCTCCATAACACATCTTCTCAATATCTAATCAGGGCCCATCTTATATAGTTGTCCAACTATAAGTGAAAATTCAGAAACACGCACTACTAGTTATTTCTTCTGAGGAATTGTGTATTGGCTAGGGGCCATTCCTGTTGACAGGAACTCGACTATTTCTATGAAGTGGTCATTAATATTTCTAATGGCCAATAACTATGCATCTGGCAGTGTATCCTCCAAGCTGGTGGGTTCTTCTCCATGTTCCAACCTCGACAAGTGGTCACTACCTTTGTTCATTCTTCCATGTTTTACTATGATCTCAAAGTCATATTCCTGAAAGAGCAGAAGTGATCTCCATATTATTCCCCCCAACACTAACTTGTTGACTAGGTATTTTAGTGCAGAGTGATTAGTAAACATTTTAAAGTGTCCTCCCAACAAGTAGTCATGAAATTTCTGCAGCGTATACACCATAGCTAACACCTCTCTCTTATTGGTGGTGTAGTTGACCTTTGTTGTTGATAGCTTCCTACTAGAAAAGGATAATGGATGGTCAATATCTCCTTCGCCAGGATGTGCGAGAACAAATCCTAATGCAATGGAAGATGCATCGACATGCACATGAAACTCCTTGCTCCAATCTGGAAAGAGTAGAATGGGAGCAGTAACCATTTTTTGTTTCAGTGTGTTGAAGCTGTGTTGGCACTCTTCTATCCAAATGAACTGACAATATTTCTTCAAAAGATTCTCCATGGGTGTTTTAATCTAGGCATATCCTTTAATGAACTTCCTGTAGTATCCTGTGTGTCCCGGCGTAGTGTGTAGTTGTTTGACTAAAGTAGGAGGGGGTAGATCAACTATAATGGAAATTTTAGATGGGTCTACCAGAAATCCCTGCCTGCATACGATATGACCTAAAAGCACTCCAAATGGTGATAAGAATATGCACTTCTTCAGATTCAAGGAAATTTGACACTGCCTGCATTTATCCAACATTAGCCTTAGACATTCAATATGATCTTTCAGTAAACGAAAAATAGTCCAATCATCAAAATATGCTTCTAGAAATTTATGCAAAAACTCCTTGAATGCTTCGACCACCACCCTGGAAAATATGGTTGGGGCATTCTTCAATCCAAATGGAATCACTGTATATTGGTAGGATCCCCATTCTGTTTCAAATGTGGTCTTGTGGTGATCTTCCTTAGCAATCCGGATCTGATGGTATCTTGAAAATCCATTTGTAAAAGAATATACTTCCTGGCCTCCCACATTATCTAACACTTCGTCAGTGAATGGTGTAGGAAAGGGATCATGAAAACAAGAATCATTCATCTTCCTAATATCTACACATATCCTTATTTCTCCTGTCTTCTTGTCTTGCACCACCATAGGGCTAATCCATTCTGATTTCTCCAGAGGTTCTATAATTCCTACTTCCAACATCCGGTCGAGCTCAATTTTCACTTTCTCCTTATATTTAGGGTTTAGTCTGTAGGTTATTTGTTTGAATGGTCTTGCATATGGTTTCAAAGGGATCCTCATCTCTCCCATAGGACCTTTAATTCCCTTCATATTAGTGAAATTGGTTGGAAACAAGTCCTGATATTCATGCAGTAATTCTGTAATCTTGTCAATAGTGGAAATATCCCAGTAATCTGCAACATTGGCAAGCTTTGGTGTTTGTTCTATTACAATATTGACCTTCTTAATCTTGATCGATTGTCCAATGAATGGTAAATCAACTCCTAGTCCTTCCACATCTCTTTGGCCTTTTATTTATGTGATGTTCACCTTTCTTGGATCATCATCTTCATCAACATTGATGTTATAACAACCTTGCAGTTTCTGTAGAGGTGCGGTCCATTCATCCTCTTCTTTCTCCAAAGGGGAGTTAGATGCCTCTTTGAATACTTTTTGTCTTACAATATGCAATGCTTGATCTACTGAAGGATATTGACTTTCAAATAAGAAGGTGGTTACAAAATTCTGAGTCATACCTTCCCAATATATAGTGATGAGGTGCAACTCTACTTGAAGTTACCAGTTGATAGGTATCGTGTCCAGTGTGTTAATGAATTTGTGCACCCACTTCTCTTGAAAGATTTTGCTCTAGGTTTCCTCACAACTTTAAACATGATCCCTTGGGTAGCTTCGACCTATGTACCAAACTTCGTAGCCTTCTACTTTTGTTGAGAATCGTGTTGTCATCAAGGTACAACATTGTACCCAATCTGTAATGTTGTTTTTGTGTCCCCCATCATCTTGTTGGGGTTTCTTTCAGGGCCTCATCCATTGCCAACAATATTTGTTCCATTGGTACACATTCTTCAAAGTCCAACAAGAAGGTTTCTAAAGGATTCATACCATCAAAGGTGGGTAAGTTACTTACTGTTGTGCCGATCCAGCGAAATTGTAGATACTTCATACATATTATTCTTCCAGTTCTCCAGTGCTTCTTCTGAGTTTGATGAACATGCGATGTCACTTCGCCAGCTTAAATTTCCATCGGTCATAGGATTAATGTAATATTACTGTCTGGTTGTTAATTTGTATATGTTTTCCAGTTCATATGTGTGGTCTTCTTATCTGATGGGATTTGTGTATCTCTGGACTTCATCTAGATCTAAGGGTGCAATGACCCTAAGGCCATCTCTTTCAAATATCATTCATCTTTTCTTTAAATAAACCATAGTGGAATTATTAAAATCCCAATCAATTATTAACAACATAGGGGAAGGACAACTATCATTAACTATCTCAATCACCTCAAAATCTGCAAACGTTCTTACTCCGTCGATGTCCACAGGGACATTTTCTAGTCTACCAAAGGGAATTACAACTTGCTAATTATCCATCCTAAGCCTGATAGGGGAATAGATCAACTTAGGTTTTCCCATTAGTGCCCAGGTTTGCTTCGTCATGACATTGACTTCTGACCCTAAGTTGAGGACCACATGGTCTATATCATATTCGCCTATCCGAGCATTCAAATGTAACTCGTTGTTTTTTCCTTCTCTTTGTAGTGATTTAGTGTACTGTTGTTGGGTTACGAAAAAGGTATAAATATCTTCCTTTTTGTCCATAGTTTATGATATAATTCTGATTGAATTTTCAATTAATTAGGAATAAATAGGAAAGAACATGATTAATATGTCTCTTAGAGTTGTTATTTAAGTTTTATTAAATAGATTCTAAATTATGATTGTAATGGTTTGATTTTGTTACAGAATTGGACAAATAACTGCCAAACATGACCAAAGAGATTTTGGCTATGCGCAAGTTATTGAAGAGTGAATACCTTTTAGGTGCAAAGCAGTTTGAAGATAATACATTTGCTATATTGTAATTTTATAATAGTAAAGAAATCATGAGGATCTTTTGATCCTCAGGATAGCTTGATTTACCCAACTATTGTAATATATAAAAAGATAATAGATCCAGAAAAACATATAGAAAAAACCGCATTTTAAGTATTCAGATTCAGAATTGCCCTGCGTGAGCAGTTGTTGTAAATGTTTAACCAGTTATCGAATCAATGAAAGTTTTGAGTGTTTTTATCATCCTTGCGTTCTGATTTTCTCATAGCAGTACTTCAAAAGACCGAGGGCCCAGTCTGAAGAAGCTACTGTCTCATTTTGTAATTATATCAGTTCAAAAGTTTTGATTTCTATTTCGTGATTCAGATTTCTTTTAATTGCATAAGCGTATCAATGAATTAATGATTGTTTGTAGAAGACAGACATTTCCTTAAGTATTCATGATTGTTGCTTGACAGTTCCTCACATTTTCACCTATGTTGTTCCTTTGCTTTAGATTTACAATTGTTGTTCCTTTCAGTTAAAGTTACATTAGTTGTTCCTTTCAGTTAAGGTTGTGATAGTTGTTCCTTTCTGTTAAAGTTACATTAGTTGTCCCTTCCAATTAGAATACAGTACAGATAGAATAATTCTCTATGTCCTTTCTAGTAATTAAAATTCATGATTAATAGATTAAATCTGCAAGTCCTTTCTTATATTCAATTACCTCTTTATGGTTAAGTGAATTCAATTAGATTAATTAGTTCCTTTCATTTTACAGCATCTTAGTAATCAGATTTCAATCTCATTTAGTTCTTAGAATCTCTGGTGAACGTTTGAGGAACTTGACTGTTGATGAACTCAGATCTGGTTTAGCTACACGATTTTAGGCTACCTGCATAAACTTTGCTTATATTCTTGAGATAAAAGATGAATCCCTGGGTTGATAAATTAATGTTAAACTAAGGTTGTTTTTAGGACATCTTTAGAGCCCAACAACTGTCCTATTGAGTAAGGGGTCTATCTTTCCTAGCTCATACTGTCTGATCAAATTTTGTAGTGCTTGTACAACGCCCTCATCTTGAATCAACTTAATACAAGTATAAAGAAATTCCATGAGCTTTCTTACCTCTTTTCCTTCTCTTGGCAAAGAAAACTAATTAAATGCCTGTGGAATTCCATATTCCCTTACTTTTGGCCATGTCTTTGATGAAGAGCCTTGATCTCCTTTGAACTCTTTTCTTGCCTCCTCAAATATTTGTCTTTCTTTCTTTGCATCAAATTTTTTTGTCTTCTCTACAACTTTCCAGACTCCTGAGTCTTCTGTAGTCTTACCTTGGGTCAATATGTCTTCTCCGATAGTATCACCTCCTCTGGTTATAAAAAAAACTCTAGGGTTTTCTCCATAAGGTTTGACATATATCAGTTGTACTTGCAAATTCTTTTGAGGTCCTCTTCTCTCCTGAAGCTTAGCTAGCAACACAAGACAATATTCTATAACATTCTCAAACAAGCTGCAGTATCTGCAAGTCTTGCAAGGGTTTTGACATTCCCTTTTGAGGTGTCCTGGTTGTGCACAGTTATAACAGATGATCTATCCTCGGCCTTGACCCATACCTCCTCCTTGTCCTTGTCCTCTGAATCCACAACGAGGATTGAAGTTTCCTCTCCCAAGGGAGTTGTACTGCGTAGTGTTTCCTTCTTGTTGCACTTCACCTTGAATTTTGTATATATCTCTTGATATTTCATGCATGATATCATAATCCCTACAATCCCTATCATCATGTCCTATGGAATTATAGAACGTGCAATACAAATTTGTGGGTGTCTGAACATACATTTTCATGTAGTAGCATTCACCAGTGCGATGTATATTTTTGCCTACTTAGCACCAAGGTAAGGTGATATGCTTCAAAGGGATCAGAGCTCTAGAGGTGAAGTATTCATGGAATAGGGGACAATGTTACTTGTCATGGCCTTCTGATTTGCATCTGAAACACCATATTTCTTCTCTTTTCTCTTTTCCCTTGTCTTTCTTCATATCTTCGACCTGCAGAGACAAACTAGTTAGATGACTCAAGATCTGACTCATACCTGAGTTGGATTATCCCATAGCGGATGATTCTAACTTCATGGCGATCTCCAAATCCTCTCACCCAAATAATTTATCAAGGGGTTGCAAGACAGAGATGTCTACAACCAAGGGGATTACCAGGTGGATCTAGTACTAGAACGACACAACATTTATATATCTCTTACAAGTTCAACTCTACTCCACACAACTATCTATTAGATATAAAACAATAATGCAATAACAATATATCAAAGGGAAAATAGCATAACATCAATCACACACAACAAAAGGTATATGTGGTTCACCCTCTCTCTAGGGCTACGTCCACATAACTGCACTTTATAATATATTAAAGTGAAGCATACAGTTCTTGTCTGTGTTCTCAGCTTGCAGATCTTTTCTCTCCTTTTCTCTATCTCTCCCCTCCCTACGCACCTATATGCATGGTTGATCTTCAAACCCAGCTGAAGATCTTACAGTACAAAAGAATCTCGTAATCATCACTTGTCCCTCAGATAATATTACTCACTCAATCACACAATGACAAAGACAACCACAAAAATCATAACACCACCTTGACACCAACCCATCCCAGGTCCTTTAGACCTCTATTTATACATTACAATCACTCACTGACATGCTAACGCTAAAACCTAGGTGTCAAAACCCTAGATACCAAAAACCTAGGTGTCTAAAAACCTAGGTCAACTTGACCAACATTTTCAGGGCTTCGCCAGCCTATCCTTCCTTCCTTCTTGCGCGATGCTCCAAAGCATCCAACGATGGATTTTTCTACTTGTTGAGTTGTCCATGATCCTTCTTCCTTTCTGATTTATCATCCTTGATCTCCTCATCCCACAACTTGCTTCCTTTTACTTCGCTCCATCTTTTCTTCTCTTTTTCTCACTTTGACCCAGTAGCAGTCATTTTGTCTTTCGCGCAGTTCACATTTTTCCTTTTCTTCCTTGATCTTCGCTTACTTTCATAACCAAGGGACAACAGAGATAATCTCCCATTTATTCTTGGGGATGGGTAAAGTTTGCAGTAGTCTTGCTGGATGAGTGTGCTCACCCTTATTCTCTTGACAAGTAGTACACTCCTTGATGTGACTCGTCACATCCTCTTTGAGGCCCTTCCATGAGAGCCTCCCCCTTACCTGCCTATAATTCTTGCCAATCGCTTGGTGCCCTACCACTGGTGAGTCATGAAAAGCCTGTAGTATATTGGCCTTGAAGGTTGATTCAAGAACCAAAACGATTTAGCCCTTGTAGTAGATGATGCACTCTATGACCTTGAAGTTATCATCCTATACCCGTCCATCTATCAGCTGACAAGAAAACTAATTTTTTGAGTATTCCATCACAATATGGTCCTTCCAATCAACTAATACATATGTCATGGCATAGATTGATGGCCTCCTGGATAATGCATCTTCCACTATGTTGTTTTTCCCTTTGATGAATTCAATGTCAAAGTCATAGGCATGTATCTTATTGATCCACTTCTGTTCACACTGCAAATCTTCATCAACGTTGTGTCCAAGATCTTGTTGAATTCTTCCACTGTCCCATTTTCTTGGGGATGGTAAGGCATGCTCTTTTGATTGTGGACTACAAATTCGTCAGTCAGGTATTCAACTATTTTATTTATGAAATGTGTGCCTTGATCGCTCATGAAGATCTTTGGGCATCCAAACTTGGTTATGATGTCATCAAATATGAAGCACGCAATTGTAGTTGCACTAGAGTCCTTAACTGCTCTTGCTTCGGCCCATCTAGTCAAGTACTCTGTCATAGTAATTATGTACCTTTCTCCTGTGTGCTTCCCTAGTGGGTTTATAGGTACCACAAAGTCAATCGCTTATTTCTCAAGTTCTTGTAGGTTCAGTTCTAGTGATAATGGAATTTCATCTCTTCTATATGGTTTCCCAACTCTTTGGCATACATCGCAGGCTTTGTAAAAGTCCATGCCATCTCTATGTAAGGTAGGCCACCAAAGGCCAACTCTAAGAACCTTTTGTGCAGTTGCTTTCCTTATGTAATGTCCTTCTGGGATGCCTTCATGAGATTCTATGATGATCAATGATAACTCTTCCTTCATAACACACCTTCTCAATATCTCATCAGGTCCCATATTGAAGGTTGATTTAGGAACCAAAAAGATTCGACCCTTGTAGTAGATGATTCCCTCTATGACCCTGAAGTTATCATCCTGTACCCGTCCATCTATCACCTGACAAGAGAACTGATTTTTTAAGTATTCCATCACAAAGTGGTCCTTCCAATCAACTAATACATCTATCATGGCATAGATTGATGGCCTCCTGGATAATGCATCTGCCACTACGTTTTTTTCCCTTTGATGAATTCATGTCAAAGTCATAGGAATGTATCATACTGACCCACTTCTATTGTCTTTCGTCTCTTCTCCTAGAAGTACTTAAGGCTATTGTGATATGATTTTACCATAAATCTAGCACTGACTAAGTATTTCTGGAATTTGGCCAAGCCATGCATGATGGCCAAAATATCTTTGTCATAGATAGTGTAAAGTAACTTAGGACCCCTGAGCTTTCAACTCTCATTGGAAAGAGGGTGCATGTTCTACATCAATACAACCACAATGCCTTATCTGGAGGCATCACACACCAGATGTCTTCTCTTTTATTCTTTCCCTTATATTTCTTCATATATTCAACTTGTAGAGACAAACTAGTTAGTTGACTCTAACTTCATGGCAATTTCCAGCGCCTTAGCCTGCGAAGTGATCTTCTGTTTCATTACAGGAACTCTAATGTGTGGTAAGAGGGAAGCAATGAACCAAACTTTTTTCTACTCATCTGGGATCAAAATCGACCAACCAAGGTCTTGAATATCTGATCCTAATCCCAAATAGGTTCAACTACCTTCTGCTTGATTTCTTTCAGTTATGTAATACATTGTGATTCTGATTTGGTTTTCTTGAACTCTACAATCAATTCATTCTTGATCACATTCAGCGGATTAGGCTGTGCAATTCCTTGGACAAGCTTCATGTACCAACGCAATGAACGATTCCTTAGGGTAGTGTTGAACTGAGTTCTTTTAATATTCCATACATCTTCACATAGGAACTAGTGTTGATTAGGATTTTCAGATCCATCTCCCCTAAAAATAGAGAGCCTCATCTCATCTACCATAGATCTTCCTAGGGTTCCTGACCGAGTATGTGGTGGACTACTAGTGACAATTCTCTGAACGCTCTGGTGGCTTGGATTACTCTGATTCCTTAATTCTATTGAATCAACATGAGGGATAATAGTACATACTTCAAGATTTTGTGCAGTTCCTAAGGCTTTTGTCTCTTCTTGGCGAGGCTCTTCAACTTTCCCTTCCTTTGACCTAATGGGTTATATGTTCTCTTTGTCCATCAGATCTACCTCTTCTACACTGTAGAAACCCTCATCCCCATAGTTCTTCTTAAATAGGTTCACAAGATGAAATTCTCTGAATGCTCTCCCACTATGCATATGTCCAATCTTTGTGTCACTGTCACTGTCCAAATTCCTGAAAATTAGCTTTTCTAGATTCGACCAATCTATTGTCTCTTCAATATGTTCTTCTCATGTAATAACATCTTGATCCTCAACCTCAAAAAATGTAAAAATTTTCCTCTGGGTCCCTTGAAGAAATATCTCTCGGCTTGGCTATATGACTCTACTCTGTCAACAACAAACTTGGCGATGTACCCTCCAATGGTGATATCAAACCAATGATCTACTGCTCTTGACACAACGTTATCAACTCTCTTGACCTTTTTGATTAGCGCTGACATCCAGACCATAGGTGTCCTGTATTTGAACTCAAACTAGGTATCTGCTAACCTAGCTAACCACTCGTATAGCTCCTGATGGATTCCTCTAAAGAAAATCTCGTGTATATAAGTAAAGATATATCTTCCTAAAAAGTCCTCTGTACTAAGATTAGGGTTCTTGTTTTGGGCTTTAGCAAAGTCCTTTTCTTGATCCTATATCCACTTCTGAATCTTTGTCTTTGATGGGAACCACCTTGACATTGCCTCAAGAATATTCATGTCTCGACAATAGAGCCATTTGTTGTCACAGGGTCAGACCGAGGGTTTGGCTCCAACAGCTCACCAACAAGCCCTAACTACTAGCCCTTTTGGCAACACCTGCAAAGTAGATGCAGTCTCACCTGAATCAGCTATGGGGGGGGTTGCAAGACAAAGATGTCTACAACCAAGGGGAATACCAAGTGGATCTAGTACTTGAACGACACAACATTTATATATCTCTTACTAGTTCAAATCTACTCTACAAAACTATCTATCAGATCTAACACAGTAATGCAATAAAAATATATCAAAGGGAAAATATCATAGCATCAATCACACAAAACACAAGGTATACATGGTTCACCCTCTCTCTAGGGATACGTCCACATAACTACACTTTATGATATATTAAAGTGAAGCATACAGTTCTTGTCTGTGTTCTAAGATAGCAGATCTCTTTTCTCCTCCTTTCAATCTCTCCCCTCCCTACGCACCCAACTGCAAGGTTGATCTTCAAACATAGCTGAAGATCTTATAGTATAGAATGCTCTCGTACTCAACACTTCTCCCTCAGATAATATTACTCACTCGATCACACAATGACAAAGACAACCACAACAATCATAACACCACCTTGACACCATCCCATCCCAGGTCCTTTAGACCTCTATTTATACATTACAATCACTCACCGACATGCTAAGGCCGAAACCTAGGTGTCAAAACCCTAGATACCAAAAACCTAGGTGTCTAAAAACCTAGGTCAACTTGATCCGCATTTTCAGGGCTTCACCAACCTGTCTTTCCTTCCTTCTTGCGTTATGCTCCAAAGCATCCAACGGTGGATTTATCCACATGATGAGTTTTCCACGATCCTTCTTCCTTGTTGATATGTCATCCTCGATCTCCTCATCCCACAACTTGCTTCCTTTTACTTCACTCCATCTTTTCTTCTCTTTTTCTCACTTCGACCCAGTAACAGTCATTTTGTCTTCCGCGTAGTTCACATTTTTCCTTTTCTTCCTTGATCTTCGCTTAATTTCATAACCAAGGGCCAGTAGAGATAATCCCCAATTTATTCTTGGGGATGGGTAAAGGTTGCAGCAATCCCACTGGATGAGTGTGCTCATCCTTATTCTCTTGGCAAGTAGTACACTCCTTGATTTGACTCATCACATCCTCTTTGAGGCCCTTCCCTGAGAACCTCTCCCTTACCTACCTGTAAGTCTTGCCAATCCCTTGGTGCCCTGCCACTGGTGAGTCATGACAAGCATGTAGTATCTTGGCCTTGAAGGTTGATTCAGGAACCAAAAATATTCGGCCCTTGTAGTAGATGATGCCCTCTATGACCTTGAAGATATCATCCTGTACTTGTCCATCTATCACCTGACAAGCAAACTGATTTTTTGAGTATTCCATCACAAGATGGTCCTTCCAATCAACTTGTACATTTGTCATGGCATAGACTAATGGCATCCTGGATAATGCATCTTCCACTATGTTTTTTTTCCCTTTGATGAATTTAATGTCAAAGTCATAGGCATGTATCTTACTGGCCCACAGTACTGTTGGTACTCTTAAATCTCAGTCATCCATGTCCACACTGCAAATCTTCATCATTGTTGTCTCCAAGATCTTGTTGAATGCTTCCACTGTCCCATTTTCTTGGGGATGGTAAGGCGTGCTCTTCTAATGGTGGACTACAAATTCCTCAGTCAGGGCTTCAACTATTTTATTTATGAAATGTGTGCCTTGATCTCTCATGAGGATCTTTGGGCATCCAAACGTGGTTATGATGTCATCAAACATGAAGCGCACAGTTGTAGTTGCACTACAGTCCTTAACTGCTCTTACTTCGGCCCATCTAGTCAAGTACTATGTCATAATAATCATGTACCTTGCTCCTGTGCACTTCCCTGATCAGTTTATAGGTACCACGAAGTCAATAACGCATTTCTCAAGTTCTTGTAGGGTCAGTTGTGGTGCTAATGGCATTTCATCTCTTCTGGATGGTTTCCCAACTCTTTGGCATACACCACAGTCTTTGTAAAAGTCTGTGGCATATCTGTGTAATGTAGGCCACCAAAGGCCAACTCTAAGAACCTTCTGTGTAGTTGATTTCCCTGTGTAATGTCCTATTGGGATGCCTTCGTGAGATTATATGATGATCAATGGTCACTTTTCCTTCATAACACACCTTCTCAATATATCATCAGGTCCCATATTGAAGGTTGATTCAAGAACCAAAAATATTTGGCCCTTGTAGTAGACGATTCCCTCTATGACCCTGAATTTATCATCCTGTACTTGTCCATCTATCACCTGAAAAAAGAACTGATTTTTTGAGTATTCCATCACAAAGTGGTCCTTCCAATAAACTAATACATTTGTCATGGAATAGACTGATGGCCTCCTGGATAATGCATCTGCCACTATGTTGTTTTTCCCTTTGATGAATTCAATGTCAAAGTCATAGGCATGTATCTTACTGACCCACTTATGTTGTCTTTCGTCTATGCTCCCATAAGTACTTAAGGATATTATGATATGATTTTACCATAAATCTAGCACTGACTAAGTATTGTCGGGATTTGGCCAAGCCATGCATGATGGCCAAAATCTCTTTGTCGTAGATAGTGTAAAGTAACTTAGGACCCCTGAGATTTCAGCTCTCATTGTAAAGAGGGTGCCTATTCTGCATCAATACGACCACAATGCCATGTCCAAAGACTTCACACTGCATGTGAAAGGTTGGCCGAAATATGGTAGTGACAACACAAGGCATGTGCTCATCACTTTCTTCATTTTGTCGAAGGTGGCTTGGGCCTCTTCACTCCATATGAAGGCCCCTTTCTTTGTTAGATCAGTCAAGGGTGCACAAAATTGGGAGAAACCTTTGACAAATCTCTTGTAATAGCTGTAGATGCCCAGAAATCCCCTCAAATTTGTAAGGGATTTGGGCATGGACCATTCAACTATGGTCTGAATTTTCTCCTCATGTACCTATACACCTTTAACCCCAATAGTATGTCCCAAGTAGAGGACGTCTGTTATTATAAATTCACATTTGGACTCCTTTGCATACAATGATTGATCCTCCATGATAGTCAATATCTTCTCCACATGCTAAAGGTGTTCCTCCCACGTCTTGTTATAGATTAGCAAGTCATCAAAGAAAAAAAGAAGATTCTTCCTCAACTCTTTGTTGAAGACATGGTTCATACATTATTGGAACGTGGTGAGGGCATTGGTTAAGCCAAATGGCATTAGTAAGAACTCATAGTGGCCATAGTGACACCTAAAATAAGTTTTTGGGATGTCCTCCTCCCTCATCTTGATTTGATGGTAGCTAGAGTGCATGTCAATTTTGGTGAAATAGATAGCCCCATGAAGCTCATCCAGTAACTCATCAATCCTTGGTATCAGATACCTGTATTTCATTGTTTTCTTGTTTAGTTCCTTGAAGTCAATGCACATGCGCATGGTTCCATCCTTCTTCTTGACCAACACCACTGAAGAAGAAATAGGGTTGGAACTTGGCTTGATGTGTCCCATATCCAAGAGCTCTTTGATTTCCTTCTCTATTTCATCCTTGTACTTATTTGGGTGTCTGTAAGGCATGGTGAGGATTGGTTTTTCTCCTTCCTCTAAATCAATGATATGCACAAATCCCCTGTTAGGTGGCACACCTGGTGGAATAGGTCCAAACACCTTACTGTGTTTTTTAATGATCCTGTGAATCTCTTGGGCATAGTGAATCTTCCCCTTTTTGTGAAATGACCTTCATATGGATACAAAGATGAAATGAACCAAAGGCCATCTCTTTCAAAATTCATTTGTCTTTTCTTTAAATCAACCACAGTGGAATTATTGAAATCCCAATCAATTCCTAAAAATGCAGGGTAAGGGCCCCATGCTTTTCACAGATGATCACCTTAGCCATTTGTGCCCCAAACTTGCAGAAGTTGTGAGGATTTTATGTCAATCGTCTATCATGCTGACGAATCCATTCCCACACAATCAACACTTAGCCTCGATCTCCTCAAACGTTGGAAATGTGGCTGGTCAAAACCAACAGTCACAAGATGGTGATCGTTTATGTATAAATATGGTCGATGAAAAAATTGATATAGCCACTTGATCTCAAGACTATAGTTCTAAACAAACTATTCCTGCTCTAGAATCTCCTCCTCCTCCCCCAGAGATGAATTTACATATTGAGAAACTAGAGCCATAGCCTCGTATTTCGAAAGGAGTACTCAAGCACTCTGCCCATAATCCAAATGCTAGAGCTACCCATAACTACTCTATTGTTGAGGACATGGGCAAAACCCCTTGTTCTATATCATCTTTGGAGGTAATCCAGACATGTCCTTCACAGAGGAATGCCTTACTCTCTACTCTAGGAGCTCTAGAACCTAGTGGCTCGAAGCTTATCAATTTTGATGTCACATATGTTAAGCCTTTCTTGCCTTACGATGTGGCTTTCCAAATCCATGTAGATTATTCAAAGTATACCATCAAACATGAAGTTGTTGATGAAGGCGTTGCTACGTGTGTGATGTCCCTAGTTTTTTTGAAAGCTCTCGGTTCTCCGACCCTTTCCAAATCATATAACATGTTGATCGCTTTTGATGGTTATTCCTTCTTCCCCCATGGTATTCTCCCTTCCTTTATGGTCCAATTAGGTGGGAAGACGGTAGAGGTGGAAGAACAGGTAGTGGATGCACACCTTTATTATAACCTGTTTCTAGGTTGCAATTGGACTTATGCTATGATCGTCATTGTCTCGTCCATTTTCTGTACTCTTTCTTTTCCTCATGAAGGGAAGATTGTAATGATCGATCAGTTATCCTTTGCGTACCTTATCCCTAATGCATCTCTTGGATAGTCAATCCCTGTGATCGAAAATTATTGACCACCAACCAAGAATATTGGTGTTGGAATGTTTTCTTCCCTTATGGGTACTTTCGACTTCTCAGCACCAAACCATCAAGTTTATGCCATGTCCAGTAGGACTGTCTTGACTGGGAGGTTCATTGCTTTCTTCATGTCTTATTTTGATGATCTGTGGAACCTACTTTCCCCAACTTTGTCTTGGGAAGGACACTCGCATGCTGGGATGGCCATGCCATTATCGAGAACAAAGATTGTGTATCAAGTTGTTCTTGACTCTTCCGCCAATCCCGATCTTGTTACCTCGCCAACGGATGAGGAGGATCTCGTGTCTAGGCTCGTGTGGGCCACCTCATTGTCCTGTTCAAATGATTTCCTCGATGGGACTTTGCCTTCGGATGAATCCATCATCGAAGCCATGAATTCTCCCGACAAACCTTGGGATGATATGCATCATCATTCCTATTTTTTCCTAGAACTTGAAAGAATCGAAAAAGACAACTTTTGATATACCTTGAGTGAGATAGTCGGTCACACCATAGTTCCACTAGGTACACATGCCATTTATGCTGAAGGAAATATGGCGAGTATTTCTCCTACCGTCTAGATAGACATCTCTCGTACCCTTGGTAAGGTTGAAAATGTAAATATCAATGCAAATTGTTTGGTTTGAGACGTATTTGCTTGGTCCTATGAAGAGATGTCAGGGATCGACCCTCGTATTTTCAAACAAGAAATTAAAATGTATCTGGATGCTAAACCTGTTCGGAAACGTCTTAGAGTTGTCAACCCTCAAAAGGCACCTGCTATTAAGGCAGAGGTGGAGAAGCTACTATATGTTGTCTTCATCTATCCGGTTCCTTTAACATATTGGGTATCCAACCTCGTTCCCATAGATAAGAAGAAAGGAACCATCCGTGTATGTATGGATTTCCGTGACCTAAACAAGGCTTGTTTGAAAGAAAACCTCCCCACACCTTTCATCGATCATATTCTTGACGAGTGTGTGGGAAGCGAAGTATTTTCTTTCATGGACGGATTTTCAGGATATAATCAAATTCAAATTAAACCTGAGAATCAACACAAGACAACATTTATTTGTCCTTGGAGAACTTTTGCAATGCCGGAGCAACCTTTCAATGTGCCATGACTTTTGTGTTTCATGATCTTAAGAACATAGTTGAAGCTTACCTTGATGATCTTACTGCTCACTCTTACAAGAGAGAGGATCACGTTATCCACCTTCGGCTTGTTTTCGAAAGATGTTTTTATTATAGGATCCAATTAAACCCTCATAAATGCATCTTTTGCATTAAGTCTGGTCATTTTTTAGATTTTCTAGTTTATGAGACTAGGATCATGGTAGATCCACTCAAGGTTGAGGCAATACTTCGGTTACCTCTCCCATGCACAATTAGACAACTCTTTCTTCGTAGGTTTATAGTGAACTATGCTACTATCACCAAAGGTTTCATTCTTGTATCCTCATCCTCTTAAGTTGGGATGTAGGGCCCCTTTCCTCTTATTTGGTATTTTGAAGAAGGAAACCCCTTTTATCTGGGATGAGTGAGCCTAGGAGTGCTTTGATGATTTGAAGAAATCTTTGGTGTCGACGCCTCTGTTGAAGCCTCCAGAATACAATACGATTGGTATGGTTCTAGTTCAAGAGGATGACGAGTTCCACAAGCACGTTATTTCTTATCTTAGTCGAACTTTAATACACTACACTACATTACACATATCACATATCATATCATAGGAGGGAAATATAATAAATGGAATGTCATTTTGTAGGATTTTGATCTCGAATTCACTTCCGCTAAATCCAAGAAGTTCCTAGTCTTTGCAGAGTTGATATCTGATTTCCCATGATTCGATGAGGACGTTATCCATGTCAATTCATTTGCAAATGAACACATCATCGTTTGACCCACGGTATGGAGACATCATGCTCTATCTTTATTATTTGAAGTTCCCTCGGCATCTCTCATGAGATGATCGATGGTGTATAAGATAGCAAGCCAAGAAATATACTATTGTCAGTGACACTTTGTATCGCCAAGGAATAGATGATATCTTGCATCGTTGCTTAACTCCCGGAGAGGCCAAGTCTATCCTAAACGATTTCCATAGTGGGGATTGTGGTGGTCATTTATCCGGGCTTGCGACCTCCCAAGAAATTTTGTGAGCCGGTTATTTCTGGCCTACTATATTTAAGGATTGTATTGAAGTGGTTAAGAAGTGTCACCTCTATCACTTGGAAAATGTTCTCGCATCCATCCCCTCTTCACCCAGTTATTATCAATAGTCCCTTCACTAAGTGGGGCATGGACTTCATTCATTGCAATCTAGGGGGAATCAACACATTATCGTGGTCGTCGACTACTTTAATAAGTGGGTTGAGGCCATGCCTACAATTAAATCTGATTGGAAGAGTGCAACCTACTTCCTATTCAAACAGATTATCACCCAATTCTGTATCCCGAGTGAGATTGTCACTGACCATGGAAGTCACTTTCAGAATGAGATGATGGAAGAAATAACAACTAAATTGGGGTTTAAGCATGGTCACTCTTCTCCTTATTATCCCCAGGCAAATGGAAAAGTAGAGAAAAAGTCTCTCAAGACCATTTTTCAAAAAACTGTCAGTCAGAGTAAGTCCGACTGACACATCATGCTATATCCTGCACTTTGGGCATACCGAACCTCGGTCAAGCCTGCCACCAGATTTTCCCCTTTCTAGTTAGTACATGTTGTGGATTCAATATTACCCATTGAATGTGAAATACCTTCTCTTAAGTTGGTAGTCGCGCTCCTACATAACACTTCCGATCTTGAATGACGCCTTGTACACCTAGAGATTCTTGATGAGGAGCATCGAGATGCCTCTATGATTATCGAGGAAAAAAAATGAGGTCTCAAGGTTCAATATGATAAGTTTGGTTGTCCTCAGCTGTACGCTGAGGGTGACTAGTTCCTCTTGTATGATCAAGCCAAAGAACCGTTGGGGGAAGGCAAGTTTAAACCCATGTGGCACAAGCCTTACATCATGCAAAGTGTTCTAGAAAAAGGAGCCTATGAGTTGGAATATCGTGAAGGGAATAAGTTGGTCGAGCTCAGAAATGGGCTCTACTTGAAATGATACTACGCCTTAGCCCCAAGATTAGGCGGAGCTCTTTGTATACTAATGTAATTTAGTGTATATATCTTTTTTTTTTCGTCTTCGGGTATCCTCCAAAATGGTCGGCTCTTCCCCATGTTCCAACCTAGACAAGTGGTCATGGCCTTTGTTCATCCTTCCTGGATTAACTATGATCTCAAAGTCATGTTATTGAAATAGAAAAATCCATCTACATATTCTCCCCCCCAACACTAGCTTGTTGACTAGGTATTTCAACATGGACTGATCAGTAAACATTTTAAAGTGTCCTCCCAACAAGTAGTGGTGAAATTTCTAAAGTGCATACACCATAGTTAATCCTTCTATCTCAGTGGTGGAGTAATTAATCTCAACTGTTGATAGCTTTATACTAGCAAAATATAGCGGGTGGTCAGTATCTCCTTCGTCGGGTTGTGTTAACTCAACTCCCAATGCAATGGAAGATGCATCAACATGCACGTGAAATTCCTTGCTCCAATCTCAGAAAACCAAAATGGGCGCAGTAACCATTTTTTGTTTCAGTGTGTCGAAGCTCTGCTGGCATTCTTCTGTCCAACTAAACTGACAGTCTTTCTTCAAAATATTCTCCATAGGTGTTGTAATATGGGCATATACTTTAATGAACTTCATGTAATATCCAGTATGTCCCAGTGCAGTGCACAACTGTTTGACTTAAGTAGGAGAGGGTAAATCAACTATAATATCAATTTTAGATGGATCTACCAACAATCCATGCTTGCATACGATATGACCTGAAAACACTCCAAATGGTGAAAGGAATATGAATTTCTTTAGATTCAAGGAAATTTGACACTGCCTGCATTTTTCCAACATTAACCTTAGACATTCAATATGATTTTTCAATAAACTAAAAAAATTCCAATCATCAAAATATGCTTCTAAAACTTTATGCAGAAATTCCTTGAATGCTTCGACCACCACCCTGGAAAAGATGGTTGGGGCATTCTTCAATCCAAATGGCATCATTGTATATTGGTAGGATCAACATTCTATTGCAAACGTGGTCTTATGGTGATCTTCCTTGGCAATCTGGATCTGATGGTATCCTAAAAATCCATCTGTAAAAGAATATACCTCCTGGCCTCCCACATTATCTAACACTTTGTCAGTGAATGGCATAGGGAAGGGATCATGCAAAAAGGCATCATTCAACTTCTTGAGATCTACATAGATCATGATCTCTCATGTCTTCTTGTCTTGCACCACCATAGGGCTAATCCACTCCGACTCTTTGATAGGTTCTATAATTCCTGCTTCGAACATTTTATCGAGCTCAATCTTCACTTTCTCCTTATACTTAGGGTTCAGTCTATAGGGTCTATGTTTGACTGATATTGCATCTGGTTTCAAATGGATTCTCATCTCTCCCATAGGCCCTTTAATGACATCATATCAGTGAACTTGGTTGGAAACAAGTCTTGATATTCATGCAGTAACTCTGTTATTTTGTAATAGTAGCAGCATCCCAATAATCTCGAACATTTGCAAGCTTTAGTGTTTTCTCTGTTCCAATTTTTATCTTCTTATTATTGATCGATTGTCTAATGAATGGTATCTCAACTCCTGGTCCTTTCCCATCTCTTTGGCCTTCTATTTCGGCAATGTTCACCTTCCTAGGATCATCGTCTTCATCAACATTGATGTTGTAAAAACCTTGCAGTTTCTGGAGAGGCGCAATCAATTCGTCCTCTTATTTTTCTAAAGGGGGGCTAGAGGCCTCCTCGAATACTTTATGTCTTACAATCTGTAATGCTTGATCTATTGAAGGATATTGACTATCAAATAAGAAGGTGGTTAAAAAATTTTGAGTCATACCTTCCCAATCTGCAGTGATGAGGTGCAGCTCCACTTGAAGGTACCAGTTGATGGGGGTTATGTCTAGTGTGTTAATGAATTTTTTCACCGACTTCTCTTAAGGAATGGTTCTCCAGGATTCCTCACAACTTCACACATGGTCCTTTACGCAACTTTGACCTGTGTAGCAAACTTCACAGCCTTCTACTTGTGTTTATAACTTGTCATGACATGGTACGACATTGTACCCATTTTGTAATGATGTTTTTGTGTGTTCCCCACCATCCTGCTGGTGTTGATTACAAGGCCTCATCCATTGCCAACAATCTTTGTTGCATTGGTACACTTTCTTAGAATTATGACAAGAAGGTTTCTAAAGGATTCAGACCATCAAAAGTGGGCAAGTTATTTACTGTTGTGCTGATCCAACAAAATTCTCTGGTTAATCTAGCACATCTCCTTGTAGATACTTCATACATCTTGTTCTGTCAGTTCTCCAGTTCTTATTTTGAATCTGATGAGCATGCGTTGTCACTTCGCTAGTTGAACTGAAGAGGCAAATCCAAAACATTTCAAGTATATGGAAGGTCAACGATCATGTATCTTGTGATGTGACATGGAAACCCAACACCATTTTTTAATTTTGAGCACGAAACCCGATGTACATGGGTTTTAATGGAGCAACCTGCATATACACATGTTGTATAGTTGTTAGGGTGTGTAAATGTGGAAAAATAGAATTTTTATCTCTGGTAACTACAAGAGGGGACTTGAAGTCTACATAGGGAAAAGGAAGAAGGCCCTCTGAGAAAGTTTGCATAGGGTGAGGAAAATCTTGCTATAACAGTTGACCATCTTGTGTGAGCACTGCACCTAGACTAGTGCCAGAAGCATTTGATTCCACCAAAAAAGTTTTGTTTAAGTTAGGATAAACTAGGACATGAGTAGTGGACATGGCCCTCTTTAACTCTATGAAGGCTTGCTCAGCAATAGGTGTCCAATGAAATGCATTATTCTTAAGAAGATCAGTCAAGGGCTTAGCAATTTTTCCATAATGGTGGAAAAGATTCATGTAATAGCCTTTTGAGATGAAGAAAACCCCTTAGGTGCTTTAAATCCATGGTTCGTGGCCACTCCTTCATAGCTTGTATCTTTTTTGGGTCCACTTTTACCCCTTATCGACCCACATTGTGGCCCAAGTATTCCACTTTGCTAGCTCCAAACGAACATTTGGTATTTTTGATGAACAATTGGTTTTGTTGCAACAAATGAAGAACTTTGTCCATGTGCAAAAGGTGGCTATCCCAACTATGGATGTTTATGAGGATGTCATCAAAGAAAACCAAGACAAACTATTGAAGGTAATGTTTCAATATTTTTTTCATGAGACTTTGGAAGGTAGATGGGTCATTACAAAGGATAAAAGGCATGACCAAGAATTCATAATGTCCTTCATGAGTTATGAAAACAGTATTCATATCTTCCTCCTTCATATTGATATGGTGATAACTAGAGTGTAGGTATAATTTGGAGAAGACACAGGAACCTTGGATTTCATCCAATAGATCATCAATGACAAGAATGGGAAACTTATATTTGATGGTCAGTTTATTCAAGGCATGAAAATCAGGACACATGCGCCAAGTACCTTCTTTCTTTAATACCATCATCACAGGAGAAGAATAGGGGATAGTACTAGGGATAATTACCCCCGCCTCTAGTAGTTCATGTACGATATTTTTGATTTCATTTTTTTGAGAAAATGGATACCTGTAGGGACGTACATTTGGGGGTTGACTACCCAACAAGAGAGGGATGATGTGATCATGCTCACCCTTGGAAGGAGGTAAATCCACTGGAACTTCAAATACCTTGGGGTACTTGTCCAATATTAGTTATAGGCTAGGAGGGACTATCAGAGATCCCTAATTGGTGACCTGGATGGAATGCAATTGAGAATTCACACCATAGTGTCATTTCTTCAACAGTTTCTCCATCCTGTGAGAATTGATGATTTTAGGAGAGCCCATGCGGACACCTCGAAGGGTATAGGTGTGAGCCTCTTGGGTGAAGCTCATATATAACTCTTGATAATCCATTGTGATTGGTCCTAGAGTGCAAGGCCATTCAACACCCAAAATTATATCACATCCCCCCATGGAAATAGAGAACATGTGAGTTTTCAAATTATAATCACCCATTTGGAGTTTGACATTCTCACAACGCCCCCCACACTTCATCGTACCACCATTAGTGATGAAAATTTAGAAATTAGAAAAAGGGTAGACAAAGTAATCGGTCTCTTCAACAACCCTGCAATGAATAAAATTATGGGTGATACCACTATCAATCAACACCACAATTGGCCTATGTTTGATGTAGCCCTTGATCTTCAATGTCTGTGGGGCCAAAATACCTGAGATGGCATGAAGAGATATGACAAGTTCCTCTGGTGCCACACATAATCTTCAACATGAACACTTGGTTGAGCATCCTCTTGGTCAAGAGCCTCATATGATGGTATGTATTCATAGGAAGAGAGAATTGATGCATCAATCTGGAAGAAATTTTTTTCCCTACATTTATGTCTCAGTGAATACTTTTCATCAGAGTAATAGAAAATTCCTTTCTTGAACTCTCCGACATTTCTGTTGGAGATACATTTTGGACATTCAATGTTTGTATCGGAGATAGGATATCCCCAGAGTGAGGATGGTTGTGGAATGTAGTCTTCAGGGTTGGATCCTGAAGGATGGTCTTTGCATCCAGTTCTAATTAGCATGCTTGCAATTGGGTAGTTGGATGATGCATGCTCACATGATCCCTGATGCCTTCCTTTAAGCCACTGATAAAACATTCAAGGTAAAATTCATCTAATAAGCCCTCAGTTCAGATGGCCAACTATTCAAATTTTGTGATGAAGTCTTTGACCGATCCAGTTTGGAGCAACTTAGTGAGCTTGCCTAAAAAATGTGATTCCCTATCAAAATGGGCATAAAATGCTTTAGTGAAAATGTTCCAAGTGGCTATTCCTAGATAAAATTTCTTATGCCACTTCCACCAGTGCCAACGTTCTTTATCCAAGTACAAAACCCCTACATGGAGTTTGGTCTCATCATATTGAATATCATGAAGGGAGAAGTTTTGTTCCATTTCAAAAACCCATCCGGTGGGGTTGGAACCATCAAATTTATTCATGTCAACTTTGGGCACCTTATTCTAGGAGGGTGGAGAACCCCAGAGGGAGCAAGATGAGTGAGTATACTCATAATGGAAAGAATGAGGGTCCTCGAGATTGGGCTCAACAATATTACTCTTTAGGAGTTTCTCTAAAGAGTGGGATTTCTTGTCAATGATAGTTTGTAAGGTGGTGTTTATGGAGGCCATTTGTTGTTCTAGGTTGGACACCTTGTCCTCTGAGATTTCTTGGGAATAAGAGTGGGTGGTAGGCATGATGGAGGCTTAAGCAGAAGAGGTGTCGGGATGGAAATATGGGCTTAAAATTGGTAGGTTCTCGGTTTATCAAGACAAAAAGAAGAATCCAATGGGATAGGTCTCAAATAAGGGCCTCCAAGAAAGGGTTGGGTCTGCCTAAAAAAAGGAATTAAAAATGAAGGGTACCACTGTGATTAGGATGAACAGAGGAATCCAATGAACCAAGTCTCAAATAAGGATGCAGCCTAGCCCCATATTGTTTTTAAACTTCTGCAAAGTTATACTCCGATCTGAATAATATTGTAGTGACAAAATTTCCAAATACTTAATAGGGAGAAATGTGTGGGAATTTTGCAACCAAAATGTAGGAGACACAGCTGCTCGAAAATAGATCTTGTTTGTTCTGTTTATTTTTTTGTCCCAAGGGCTAGGGTATTCAAGGGTTCTATAGAAAAGGGTTTTCCCTGTGCTATACTTAGGAGACTGATTGGTTTATTTATGAAGGGGTTCATGATCTCTAGGTTGACCCATATAGAAGTGTTGTCTAATGCACTACCTCTCAAAGGGGTACCAACATGGGTTAAAATGGTGGTAAAAAATATGCGCTTAAGTAAAAATTATAGTTCTTGCATGTATGAGTCCCCAACCATGGGTTTATGTGTGTAGTGACATATATTTGTATCTTAAAGACGTCGAATTACGTCTCTACCCTTTAAAAAAAAAATACCCCACAATTTCTACCCATGAAGGAGCTCTGATACCACTTGCAATATACCAGATGAATAATAATATGCAGAACATAAATATTTAGCAAGCAATAATGGAACAACAAGATTATAGCTAGAAAAATACCATAATAACACCAAAAGGAACACCTTTATTAGAGATAGAAATGGTCACTTGCCTCTTCGAGGGGGAAACCTCCAACAGAGTAGAGATCTATTACAATAATCTCCAAGACAAAATATCAAATACCTCCTACTCTTATTTATACTAATTCTACCTTCTAAAGAAACTTCTACAGGAAGATCTTTCTAGAAGCAGAAGCTTCTATTAGGTCTTCTTACATTGACTTATTCTCCTTTATTTATTAGGCCTTATTAATTAATTACGACCTTTATTACATAGAAAGCATATCCTACTAACTAATGACCCACGAAGAGGTGTTAGAATCAAATACTAACAAGGTTGGCCTCCCTAATTGTGTTTTACCCTAATCATATGTGGAAAAACTAGTTTTAAAGGCCTCCTATAAAAGGAGACCTAAGACATTTCATTTTATCACAACTCTCTCACTTGAGAATCACATATTTTGCTGAAATTTATGCCCTTTTTGGGCATTTGTTCTATCTCTATCCTGTGCAAATCTTATGGATTCTTATTTGTGGAGCTAAAGTGGCACACTACCTTCTTGGATGCTTGTTTCTTGCATGTTTATGGATATTTCTTGGTAGACAAGGGTTTTTCTTCCTTTCTTTTGGAATTGGTAAGGAATTTTCTGAACATTGTTGGTAATTTCTACTTGTTTCAAACTTATTATTGTAGAAAAACCATTGGACGAGTAAAAGGGTATACACCCTCCACCAAACCTATCATAATTGTTGGATAAGTCATTTTTTCAAGGTTGCTAGAAGGAGTAAAAGGGCTTACACCCTTCTAGATTTACCTTGTTGTATTTTCTTTCTCTAGGGAGTAAAAGGGTCTACACCCCTAGAGAAGTAGTAAGTACAACTCTTACATCCAAGACTCCATAACCCAATAGACTAAGAACTCTTCTACTTGCATTGGAGAAATAAAATCATTTCATTGAAATACATGATTTTGGGAGATATTGCATTTGTTCAAATTGGAATCTCTTCTTAGTGCCACAAGATTGCTTAAGACACTAAGGTGTCTAGATTAGCCTATTTATTCTCTTGGTGTAGTTAATTAAATGATACAACCATTAGGGATACAATAGAACACTCTTAAACTCTTCCTTTACTCACTAATATACCATTGAAATTTTCTTACAAGATGCCATATAAATTCTACTTGTCATAGGCTATATTTTGGATGGATTCTTTGCTGATTTTAGTGGATAGATATTGTTGATGTGGAATTCTTTTTCTACAACCATAAGGATACCATAATACATACTCTTTTGATAACTTCATAATAACATCCCTATTTTACCATCAAAGTTTGTGTTTGAGTATTGGAAACTTATTAACATGTTTAGTACTTGATCATCCAATAAATATTTGATTATTTTGATGGTTAGTTTTGTATTTAACAACTCTTCCCATTGTTGATATATATATATTTGTTTAATGTTGCAATATTAAGACAACAAGCTTCACCTGCTTGCCCCATTAAATATTTTTCTTGTATTTCTATCAATTGTCTTGTCTCGGGCATGTTCAACATTATCTTGCAGGTACACAACACTTTAGAAACCTCCCCACATCAACAAGACTTGTTTCCAAACCTTTTTCCACTTCCAAACTTGACCTATAAGGGTTTCATTAGTCATTCTACCACTTTCCATTTGTAGTTAACAACTCTTTCCATTGTGTGTGTGTGTGTGTGTGTGTGTGTGTGTGTATTACTGCTGCAATATTAGGACAACAAGATTCACTTTCTTGTCCCATTAAATATTTGGCTTGTATTTTGATTAATTTTCTTGTCTCGGGCATGTTTAACATTATTTTGCAGGTACACAACATTTTGGCAACTTCCCCTCATCAACAAGACTTGTTTCCAAACCTTTTTCCACTTCCAAACTTGACCTATAGGGGTTTCATTGGTCATTCTACCACTTGTCGTCGCAACCCCCCTAGGGTCACTGGGATTCCCCCCTTGTGGTGACTTATCATAACTAAATCAAGGGGAGTATCTATCTAAGGCGAGAGTGGGTAGTTACTCCCATAGTTGTCTCACTTTTTTGGATTGGGTCGAGCTTTTCCAAACATACAATATGTGCGATGACAAGGACAAATACATCACTCTGAATCAATTCTAGAATCCCCTTTTCCCTTGTTTCTCTAGATGGGAACCATACTCGATTTTTTTTTCCATATATACAATGTTCACAAATGTCTACTTCTAAATTACATTTAGGAAAATATTAGATCATACCTTTGTTTTGTATAGCTCAAAGTCATTTTTCTCCAATGTGTCCCATCCTCTTGTGCCATAGCATGGTTGGGTTGACTTGACGATCAATTTTCGAGTGGCCTGAGTTGATTTGAGTAAAGTTGAATTCGAGCAGCTTCAGGAACAACAATTTTGTTTCATCCAGTCGTGTCGACATTCCATAACAAATTGTATATGGTTCCAAGTTGAACTCCTTTCATTAAGACCATCATACCTTCGACCATCTTGCACATATCCTTCTGAAATAGAGTGTGCACTCCTACATCAGTCATCTTACTAACATATATAGGATTTATTTCCAAACTTGGAATATGTAGTACACTTGGAAGGGTTCTACTCCTCCCATCCTGCAACATCAGTCAGACTTTACCCCATCCAAAAAATTTAGTTGTCGAGTCATCCCCCAAAAACACATCGCCTCCTTCATATCATTCATATTCATAGAACCATTCTCTATATGGTGTCATATGATAGGATGCTCCTAAGTTGATCAACCAAACATCTTGATCTAATTGTGTATTCGTCGATGCAAGGTACACATCGACTCCCTTATCTAAATTCACCTTTATCTTAGTCGACTGCTTCTCATCGGATCCTGTACTGAATTCTGTTTCCTTTGACTTGTAGTACCTTTTGTAATTCCCAACTTTATCGCATTTACAACATCTTCTCATCGACTGAACATAGGATTTAGATCTATTCTTCAACTTAGACTTTCTACTGGAGAATTTTCCTTTATCTCTATCAACAGGTCGACCTTTGACCACTAATGCATCTTTGGTCGATCCTTCCATGTTCTTCCTTCTCATTTCTTATAAGAGTAGAGATGCAAGCATGTATTCTAGCACTAATGTGCTTGATTTACTCCCTATAGCCACGAGTAAGATATACCAAGAGTCCGGTAAAGAACATAATAGGCTAATACATTTATCCTCCTCATTGATTTTAATATGCATAGAAGATAACTAGCTTATTATGGCATAAAACACATTGAAATGCTTAGTGACTGAACTGTCCTCACTCATTCTCAGAAGATACAATTTCTTTCTAAGCAACAACTTGTTTACTAGGGTTTTCAACTGGTACAATATCCCCAACTTGTCCCACAATTTCTTGATTGAATCTTCACTTGAGACATTCAACAACATTGAATCTGCAAGACAAAGTCGAATCGTACTCCTTGCCCTTCTCTCAAGTTTCTCCCATTCTTCTCTTGAAATAATTGTTGGAATGGTACTTGGATAGACTGTTGCCCATTGTTCTCAATCTATAAGGAAATCTTCAATTTTAATCTTCCAAAGCTCAAAACTTTGGCCATTGAATTTTTTTATCTCTATTCTCGAGCTACTTGCCATTCTTTTAAGCATACTTTAAATATTTTTGAGTTACGACTCTCACTAGACCTAGGGTTTAGCTCAGATATGAGGTGGTTAAACCAAGTTTTGATACAACATGTTAGGAAATAGAACACTTCCATGCTAAACCTAACAGAAGAGAGGAAGAAATATTCAACCTATAAAAGAAATGACAAAGCGAACACACAAATACATAGAGATTTTACCCTGGAAACCCAAACAGGAAAACCAACATTCTTTGAGTGTCTTTCTCTCTTGTTGTCTTATTCATTTTGAATAAAAGGTTACATGTCTAACCTTGGTCTGCACCTAAGAAACAATCGACATCATACCTTCTTGCTTTACATAAGGAAAACCATGTAGCTAATTCAACTTACATCTACATGACCAACAACCTCTAAAACAATTAATATAAAGATTAACTAAAGATTTTATTTTACAACATTACAACATGGATTATTTATAGGATTTATAGTAGGAAAAACCCTAAATAAAGGTGCCCAATAAATGGTTACATATCCATGTAGATAATTGGCTACAAATCCTACAAATATCGAGATTTTGTTACAGTCGACTACCAAGTCAGATTACCAGTCAACTAGTATTCGACCTTCATTCAATCTTTAGTCGGTTTCCACACGACCACCTATTGACCTCTTGTTGGTTGACCTCTTCAACTTGTTCTAGATTACTTTGAATTTGACTTTTCTCGGTTGATCCACCTTGATCTTCGACTTTCATTGCAAAGAATATAACAATCCAACATTCGATGACTTAGTGAATGTCCATAAGACTCTATACAATTGACTAGTATGGTAATATACATTAGATACTAGACTTAGACATCACACACTAAGGCCTAGCCATCAATACACACTCCATGTTTGGAGGTAATGGGTGAAAATTTTTATAAATTTTATCTCGTTGACAAGCAAGATATAATTAAGAAGTAAAAAAAAACACTCTAGAGTGTGTAATGATGATCAAGCCTTAGGGGGCTAAGCCTTTTACATAAGAAATTCCTCATGCTAGCTTATTGTATTATAATTCCTCCCATGGGGGTATGGATCATGCATAAAGAACAAGAAGAAGAAAATTTGAAGGGGTCATAAGACCTTACTGGACTTTTGAACTTTGATTTTGAACAAATGACTTGTTCAACCTTTGTGGATCATCGTCTGCCTGGTGTAACTATGGGGGTAACAAAGAACAAATGTGAGAAACTATCCTTTTAATATATGAATATGAATAAGAATCACATAATTTTGATCTTCAATCTCAATTTGAGTGTGAACAATCAACTTACCTCTTGAATATTTGAATTTTAATTCAAGTCATGTGGCCATTAGAAATTCACTCTTAAGGTTATTGGGTAAGTTTGTCTCCTTGGGAAAGTGAATTTTTTTAGTGTTTGGTCATCTTTCCTTATTGATTTTTTTGAAACATCATCCTTTTGGTAGGTGTAAGGATGATGGCTCATAAATATTCCATGTTACTCATATCAAGGAAGTGGGAAAACCCAATTTAGTTTGGTGTGTGGGTAGTCTTGCCAAGTCATCCCAAAAGAGTTAATCGATGACCAAGACTTCTCGTTTTTTGACAATTTTGTTGTCTTTTTACCAAATGCTCCATTGTGGTTTCATTACCTCCTCTTTTTTGTTCACCTTTGTCTTCCTCTTGTTGTTCTGCATGGTGTTTTCCTTGTGTTTATTTTAGTGTTTGGTCTTCTTACTTTGTGGTTTAAACCTTATCTTTTTAGTAATTACAAAAATAGAATTTAAGGATTTTGTAAATATTTTAACTTTACCATCATATTACTTAATTTATTTTAATTTACATATTAATATTTATTGAAAATTAAAATAAATTATTAAATACAAATAATTATTTAAAAAATCAAAACAAACATTTTAACTATTTTAATAAAATTTTATTTTTATTTTAATTTTTTATATGATATTTAATTTTTTCTGATAATTTAGGCTTTTTTCCATCGATTGTTTTTTTTTGATATATTTATTTTTTCAAAAATTCAAAGTATTGAATAATCTTAAAATGGCAGAAATCCCCCAGAAAATAAAATTTAGGTAAAATTTTAATGATGATTTCCCCCAAAAACAAATTGAAATTTATCCACAAATTAACTTTACTTTTCTCAATGTCATCCACCCCAACATTCAATACATTTTTCTATCTGGAAAATTGTTAGGATGGATTTTTAGCCCTGATCCAATAAAAAATTGTACTTTTAACCATCACTGAAAAATCTTGAACTACACGAACAACCTATCCCTTTCCCGGCTCTCTCTTCTAAAAATGTCTTGGTCGCCATGGTTTTTTACCCTGTCTACCTCTAGTTCATTGACGTTGAGTTTCCATAAAAATCCCTGGTTGATTGTACGACATCCCATGTTTACTAATTTCCACTTTCCTGGGAAAATATTATTTGCAGAAAAGGTTCCTCTCAGGGTTACTATAATCAGAACCTTCAGAGCAGCAAGGACTTTAGAAAATTTGTTCAGGGCTTTAACTATTCCTTGGGCATGCTAGAATTGTATAGCCTATGGTAACCTTATTTTAGAGACTACACACCTTTTGGAGCTTGATTTCCTCCATATTAATAGGTCATGATAATTTTCTTTCGAGCCTTTCAATCTTGCTAACAGATTATTATATTTTCTCATATATTCCAACAAAAATTCAATATAGTCTAAGGGGCTCTTCCATATGCTCTATCTAGGAGGTGATTATGTCCCGCAATTGAAAGGTCTGCCAAGTTAAGAACTCAAGACAATAGCCTTTTCAAGACAAAAAAAAAAAAAATTTATTTTAGTATTTTTTCAAGTTTCCCAACAATTTCCCCTGTATTGTTGATAATTTATTTTTTGGATCCCTGGTGATAAATTCCCAACAATAAATGTAACAATGGTGTCATTAACTTGGTTGAGAGTCTAAGAATTTATAGCAATTATAATGATATTTGTCAGAATCTTGAAAAATATTTAGAGTTTCTTTCCTTCCACATTAAGACTAAAAAGGAAGATTTAATCTCCTTCCATTATCATTGATGTTTTGAAGATTTAAGCCCAGGTAAGATACATCATAAAGTTATTATGGATAGTTTGAATGAATTTATCAATTCATCATATAGATTAGGTGTAGATAGGAGAACGAGTTGATTAATGCATATTGGCGTACATTTTGCATAGGGCTTAGGCCTATTTTCTAGCCAATTTATCAGCCTTCATGGGTTGCGGAGATCCTTTGGTACTAGATATGCTAATTTAGAATTATATTATTAATGGGTTGCATGAGATAGATTATAATCATGCCTTCATTTTTCAAAATTGTTATGCCTATAAATTCTTGTTGTTATTTTTCAAAACCGTTTTGCTTATAAATTGTTGTTGTTATTTTTCAAAACTGTTATGCTTAATGGATGGGTCAGAGATATGCATATATATTTCGCATTCTTATAGAATTCCATTCTGTAATATGAACATGATTATGTAATCTAACATGCATTTGTTTTTTTCTTATATTTTCTGATGGAATGTTATTGTCTATTGTCCCTGTAACAATAGAATTTGGCTTTCTCCAACAAGCAAACATTCATATTAATTATAAAATATGAAGATGTGATGATAAGTGGAGTGATGAATCCCTTCAAGGTAAGTGTACTCTCTTGTCAATTAATGATGAGTGTATTCACCCTGTACTCTCTTGTCAATTTTATAAACTTTTAATACGAAGTACTTACCCTGTTTTTGGTTATGGGATTTATTTTTGATTCAATTGGTGGACTGGATGGAAATTTCACATTCTTTTACTTTAACTAAAATATACTTGGTTCAATTACATTCATTGTAGAGTTTGGACCAAATGGAAATTTCACATTCAGTTACCAGGTTAAGTATTGTTTATTTACTTTACCCAAAATAAACGTGTGTGAGTTACATTCATTGTAGAGTGTCTTTTACAGAGTACACCCTTTTTTCCTTGCCTTTTTTATTGGTTTGGTGTTTGTTGGGTGGGATTTTATTCTTTTTGAGCCTTCTTAGGTCTCTGTAGTGCCTGTTGAGTGCCTGTGGGATGACAGGAAACCCTCTTTTTGTTGAATTTTTGGGTGAAGTTTTTTTCTTCATCTTTTCATTTTTATTGTCTTTGTAGATTGGGTTGGGTGCTTTGCTACTCCATATCCTGCTTGAGTTGTCTTTATTTTATACACAGTAGGTTTATATATCAAGTCACTTTACAATCCATACATTTTCAGTTTTAATATACTAAAAATAAATAAAAAATTATAGGCATTTTTCATTGCTTGGCATTTTTGTCTTTCGAATTTTTATCATTATCTTAGTACATACAGTGTAAGATTGCACCTTTACTTTTGATTCGTAGATTTGAATTTGGAAATTGCATCATTTTATAGGAGCATATCATTCATCAAACTTTAAAGTTAGGACTTTGCATTATCTTCATATTTACTTTCTTCCAGAGTCATAACACTATTGGTTTCATTACCATATACCTTTTTGAGTAATCACAGCCATAAAATCAATGCTATAATCTAAAATTTATTAGTAACAATTTTTTTTTCTAAGGTGAACAAACTAGTCTAGGATTTAGTGTCTTGGAATAGAATTTTGTGAGCAAACTTCTCCAAGGAAATTAAATCAACATATGTGTCTAAGTCAGGGAATGGAGAAATCCATTGTATAATTGGTAATATTAGGAGGCTCCGCTTACACCGGAGTTAATCACGAGGTCACACGAAGTTGGTTGAAGGGATATCCCCTGGATACTAGCCTAGCCTCAGAGATATTTATGTGGATTTATTCATATCTGGGAATCTTGTTAGTGCATGTACCTCCGTGAGAGGTGGCACTTTCAAGGTTTCAGGATTTGGTACCCTGCCCATATGGTGATTCGGACTTACGACTGCTTTCTTGTGAATCGATTATACAGTGGTTTATTAGTTGTTTGACTTAGGTATCTCATAGGTTACTTGCAGGGGTTATTTTGCAGGTACCCTGGGTCAGATAGGGGTCAGAAAAAACACAGCCTTTATGGAGGATTACCTCTCCAGGGGGATCTTGTCGACTGGCTGTTAATCCCACGAGGGCCCCTATAAATGATTTTTTTATCTGCAATATTTAACGAGGTGTCTCAAGTCCCTCTTGGATGAGACATGCCTTCTTTAGGGAGGGAGGCCACTCAACCACTTTTGCCCATTTGCATGCATATTGGCCATTTGACTTTTGGCATGCTCTTTTCTTACTAGTTGGCCTTAGGATATATTTTTATATTTGGAGTCTTAAGTCATCGTGGAGTCGGACCAGCCACCCCGACGGTCGCATCGCTTGTTACAGTTACCATCAGAGTTCATGTCCTTTCCTTCTAAAAGGTGTAGAGTCATTACACATGGTACACACACATCCACCGCTCAGACATGGGATTCTACAAGGATGAGTACCGAACCCGGTCTTCAGAATTCTGAGAGCCCTTCAACTCCCATACTCACTATAGTTAATGGCACCCCTTCAACTCCTGCAACATCCATGGTTGTGGTATCGGAGGCACATATCATTACTGTGGCCCATCCTATAGTTAATGCTCATACTACTGCCTCGAACCCCTTTGGGTCTCTTGGCCACTCACTGGGCTACAATGTTCAGTCCATCCCTATGGCTTCTAGTCTATTTTCTTATGGTATGCATAACTTCACCTCACAGTTTTCCAACTCCATCCGAGTTGTTGGCCCTAATGCTAGCATTGGGTTCGGAGGCATCATAGCTTTGTACACTCCTTTTTCATTTGGTGGATCTCAAATCCCTCAAATGACTCCTTATATGGGAGGTACGTCTTCTTTTAACCTTGGGTCCAATCCTCTTACTTTTGGGTGGAATAGTCAACTTGGTGGACAAGTTTCGACTCAAGTTTCATCCTACAATCCTACCTCCTTGATAGATTCTGACCAATACACTTGGAATGACGAATCCACCTCTATCCTCCTGTTTCCAACTTGGGGGAGGTTAGTTTCACACTTTGGGCAAACCCCAACCTTGATCTATTCTGGTTGGGGGAAGTTTTTATAACCCTCAACAGAAAATTCCAGCTGGAATAATGCCCAACCCACCTTATATGGGTCATCCCAGAGGAGGGCCTTATAATGTCGAATAGGGCCACAGTGTTTACCAGAACCTTGGATGACCTATGAATCCATAAGCAAACTATTTCCCAAGAGGTTGGGGCCAGATGTCGCAACCCCGTCTCCCTTTTCTAACCACGCTTAATCTATCAGATTTGGCTAAGTTAATGAATGACCCTATGAGTCACAATCCTACATGGCCCCCGGTCCCCACCAAAATTCCTTAAGACATCCCAAAGTTTGAGGGTAATAATGGAGAGGATCTTGGTGATCACGTCACTACCTTTCACCTTTGGTGCTCGTCAAACTCCCTTAACGAATATTCTATTTGTTTGAGATTATTTCAATGCACCTTTATTGGAGTTGCTGGAAAATGGTATATTGAGCTACCAAGGGGGGCATATGAGACTTTTAATCAGTTGGTGATGGTCTTTCTTAACCACTTCCAGTTGCCCATTCATTATGATGTTGGTTTAGATATGTTGTCTACTTTACGCCAGGATATCGCAACTCATATCTCGGACCATATCCAGGAGTGGCATAGATGGAAGAGGTTGATTAACACCCTTATACCCCTGATCTTTGTATTAGAATGGGCTGCTAAGTCCTTACATCCTCTTAAATCGAAGGACGTTCTAATTCCGGGGTTACTAATGAGGAAGAATTTATCTTTAGAGCCCAACAATTAGATTTGATATATGCTCAGTTTGGGATGCTATAACACCTCCTTCCCGAGGCACCACGGTCTACTTATGACCTTAGACAAAAGACTAGACCTCATTCCGATGGCATTGTAGGCTCTGCCAATGTAAATTCCATAGACTCGGTGACGAACCAGATAAAAGAGTTGTCTTTAAAATAGACTGTAGGAAGATCAACTTCGTATGTATCCTCTAATCCCACTCATTCAGTGGATGTACACTCAGTGCAATCGTCGACCAACTTGAATGGTAACTAGCCACTAGGACGGAATAAGAAGAAAGGACGTAATAACCGTAAGGGTGGGAAAAATGGTAATAAATCCAAGGACAATATTGAGAAGACAGGTAATAGTGCTAGAGAGGGAAAACGAGAAAAATGTAAGGTGAAGGTTCCCTCTAATCTTTTCACAGATGATCACCTTACCCATTTCTGCCCCAAACTTATAGAAGCTGTGATGCTTTTATCTCAATCGTCTATCGTGCTGACGAATCCATTCCCACAATCAACACTTAGCCTTGAGCTCCTCAAACGTCAGAAACGTGGCTGGTCAAAACCAACAATTGCAAGATGGTGACCATCTATGTATCAATATGGTCGTTGCAAAAATTGATATAGCCACTCGATCTCAAGACTATAGTTCCAAACAAACTATTCCTCGTCTAGAATCTCCTCCTCCTCCCCCATATATGACTTTACAGATTGAGAAACTAGAGACACAACCTCATATTTCGAAAGGAGTACTCAAGCACTCTACCCATAATCCAAATGCTAGAGCCAACCAAAACTACTCTATTGTTGAGAACATGGGCAAAACCCCTTGTGCTATGTCAGCTTTGGAGGTACTCCAGACGTGTCCTTCACACAGGAATGCCTTACTCTCTACTCTGGGAGCTCTAGAACCTAGTGGCTCAAAGATTATCAAGTTTGACGTCACAGATGTTAAGCCTTTCTTGCCTTACCATGTGGCTTTCCAAATCCATGTGGATTATTCAAAGTATAATCCGCTATGTGTGTGATGTCCCTGGTTTTTTGGAAATCTCTCGGTTCTCCAACCCTTTCCAAATCACCGAACATGTTGACTAATTTTGATGGTCATTCCTTCTTCCCCCACGGTAGTCTCCCTTCCTTTACTGTCCAATTAGGTGGGAAGACAATAGAGGTGGAAGTAGAGGTAGTGGATGCGCCTCTTTATTTTAACCTGTTTCTAGGTTTCAATTGGACTTATGCTATGATCGTCGTCGTATCATCCATTTTTTGTACTCTTTGTTTTTCTCATGAAGGGAATATTGTAATGATCGATTAGTTATCCTTTGTGTACCTTAGCCCTAATGCATCTCTTGGACAATCGATCCATGTTATCGGAAATTATTGACCACCAACCGAGAATATTGGAGTTGGAATGTTTTCTTCCCTTATGGGTACTTTCGACTTCTCAACACCAAACCATCAAGTTTATGCCATGTCCAGTAGGACTATCTCGATTGGGAGGTTCATTGCTTTCTGCATGTCTTATTTTGATGATCTGTGGACCCTACCTTCCCCGAATTTATCTTGGGAAAGACACTCGCATGCTCGGATGGCCATGTTGTTATAGACAACAGAGATTGTGTATCAAGCTATTCTTGACTCTTCCATCGATCTCGATCTTGTTCCCTCACCGAAGGATGAGGAGGATCTCGTGTCTAGGCCCATGTGTCCCACCTCTTTGTCTTGTTCACATGATTTCCTCAATGGGACTTTGCCTTCGGATGAAGCCATCATCGAAGCCATGAATTCACCCGTCAAACCTTGGGATAATATGCATCATCATTCCTATTTTCTCCCAGAGATTGAAAGAATCAAACAAGACGACTTTCGATATACCTTGAGTGATATAGTTGGTCACACCATAGTTACACTAGTTACACACGCCATTTATGCTGAAGGAAATATGGTGTGTATTTCTCCTACCATCCAAATCGACATCTCTAATACCCTTGGTAAGGTGAAAACGTAAATATCAGTGCAAATTGTTTGGTTTGAGACATATTTACTTGGTCCTATTCAGAGATGTTAGGGATCGACCCTCGTATTGTTGAACATGAAATTAAAATGTATCCAGATGCTAAACCTATTTGGAAATGTCTTTGAGTTTTCAACCCTCGAAAGGCCCCTGCTATTAAGGCAGAGGTCGAGAAGCAACTTAATGCTGGCTTCATCTACCCAGTTCCTTTAACATATTGGGTATCCAACCCCGTTCCCGTAGATAAGAAGCAAGGAATCATTCGTGTATGTATGGATTTTTGTGACCTAAACAAGGTTTGTCTAAAAGACAACCTCGCCACACCTTTCATCGATCATATTCTCGACGAGTGTGTGGGAAGTGAAGTATTTTCTTTCTTGGAAGAATTTTTAGGATATAATAAAATTCAAATTAAACCTAAGGATCAACACAAGATGACATTTATTTGTCCTTGGGGATCTTTTGCAACGCCGGAGCAACCTTTCAACGTGCCATGAATTTGGCATTTCATGATCTTAAGCACATAGTTGAAGCTTACCTTGACGATCTTGATGGTCACTCTCGCAAGAGAGTGGATCACGTTATCCACCTTCGAATTTTTTTCGAAAGATGTTCTTATTATAGGATCCGATTACACCCTCATAAATGCATCTTTTGCATTAAGTATGGTCGTTTGTTAGGTTTTCTAGTTTCTGAGTCTAGGATCATGGTAGATCCACTGAAGGTTGAGGCAATACTTTGGTTGCCTCCCCCGTGCATAATTAGACAACTCTTTATTCGTAGGTTTATAGTGAACTATGCTACTATCACTAAAGGTTTCATGCATATTTTGGAGAAGGAAACCCCTTTCATCTGGGATGAGTGAGCCCAGGATTCCTTCGATGCTTTGAAGAAATCTTTGGTGTCGATGCCTCTGCTGAAGCCTCTAGAATACGATACTATTGGTATGGTTCTAGTTCAGGAGGATGACAAGATCCACAAGCACGTTATTTCTTATATTAGTCAAACTTTACTACACTACACTACAGTACACAAATCACATATCATATCATAGGAGGGAAATATAATAAATTTATTGTCATTTTTTAGGAGTTTGATCTCGAATTCGCTTCTGCTAAATCCAAGAAGTCCCTAGTCTTTGCAAAGTTGATATCTGATTTCCCACGATTAGATGAGGACGTTATCCATGTCGATTCATTTGCGGATTAACACATCGTCATCTGATCCCAGGTATGGAGACATCGTGCTCTATCTTTAGACTTTGAAGTTCCCTCAGCATCGCTCACGAGATGATCGATGGTGTATAAGATAGCAAGCCAAGAAATATACTATTTTCGGTGACACTTTGTATAGCCGAGGAATAGATGATATCTTGCGTCGTTTCTTAACTCGCGGAGAGGCCGAGTCTATCCTAAAAAATTTCCACAGTGGGGCTTGTGGTGGTCATTTATCCGGGCTTGCGACATCCCAAAAAATGTTATGAGCCGGTTATTTCTGGCCTACTATATTTAAGGATTGTATTGAAGCGGTTAAGAAGTGTCACCTCTATCACTCGGAAAATGCGCTCACATCCATCCCCTCTTCACCCAGTTATTATCGACAGTCCCTTCACTAAGTGGGGTGTGGACTTCATTGATTGCAAGCTGGGGGGAATCAACAAATTATCGTGGTCGTCGACTACTTTAATAAGTGGGTTGAGGCCATGCCTACAATTAAATCTGATGGGAAGACTACAACCTTCTTCATATTCAAATATATTATCACCCGATTCGGTATCCCAAGTGAGATTTTCACTAACCATGGAAGTCACTTTCAGAATAAGAAATAGCAGCTAAATTGGGGTTTAAGCATGGTCACTCTTCTCCTTATTATCCCCAAACAAATGGACAAGTAGAGAACGAGTCTCTCAAGACCATTTTTCAAAGAACTTTCAGTCAAAGTAAGTCTGACTAACACATCATGCTATATACTACACTTTGGGCATACCAAACCTCGGTCAAGACTGCCACCAGATTTTCCCCTTTCCAGTTAGTACATGGTGTGGAGTCAATATTACCCATTGAATGTGAAATCCCTTCTCTTAAGTTGGTAGTCGCGCTCCTACCTAACACTTTCGATCTTGAACGATGCCTTGTACACCTAGAGAGTCTTGATGAGAAGCATTGAGATGACTTTACGGCTATCGAGAGAAGCAAACAATGTGTCAAGGTTCAATATGATAAGTTTGGTTGTCCTCGGTTGTATGCTGAGGGTGACTAGTTCCTCTTGTATGATCAAGCCAAAGAACTATTGGGGGAAAGAAAGTTTAAACCCATGTGGCACGAGCCTTACATCATGCAAAGTGTTCTAGAAAAAGGAGCCTATGAGTTGGAATATTACGAAGGGAATAAGTTGGCCGAGCTCAGAAATGGGCTCTACTTGAAATGATACTATGCTTGAGCCCCAAGATTAGGCGGAGATCTTTGTATACTAATGTAATTTAGTGTATATATATTTTTCTTTTTCGTCTTCGGGTTTCTTATCAAGTTTTCACTTGGTTGACAGATATCAACGGAGTCACCAGTCTACTTAGGATTCACAAATGGGGCCAATCGTCACATACAGAACTTGGCTTCCATCGCTTAGGTGATTTATTCACCTGAGGGTCTATCTGTGTCTTCAGGAGGCATATGCTTAGGGCCATCCATGAACAATGTGTCTTAATATAACAATGTTATATAACTTTTAAATTATGTTATCTCACATGCCATCCGTACATTAGAAGTTCACCTGGATTCCCAGTTAGTAGTGAGTTAGTTGAACGACTATTAATGAACGATCGTTACTGTGTGTGTGATCCTTCTTTACTCTGACAATTCCTATAGGTACGTCTTTTAGAACGACATTTTGATTTTATTACATATTATCATATTCCTAGAACTTCTAATTATGTATCTGATGCTTTTTCTAAGTATGTTTTAGATTGGAATTTCTCACATATATAAAAGAAAACGATGTTATAGAATTTTTACATGATGTTATCTCACATGCCATCCGTACATTAGAATTTCACCTGGATTCCCAGTTAGTAGTGCGTTAGTTGAACGGCTATTACCGAACGATCATTACCATGTGTGTGATACTTCTTTACTCCGATGATTCCTATGGGTACATCTTTTAGAATGACATTTTGATTTTATTACATATTATCATATTCCTAGAAGTTCTAATTATGTATCTGATGCTTATTCTAACTATGATTTAGATTGGAATTTGTCCCATATTTAAAAGAAAACAAAACATCTAATCAATGTACACATTGAAAAATATAAGTAAAGATGAAAATCCCTTTTATATATTTCAAAAAATATGGTGTTTATAGTACAAAATGGGGCTAACACCCTCATATACATATCCAACCTATATCATAATATCCCATGACATTTACACCTATGGGGTCAGATGTGTGTCATGGTAGAAAACCATGGTGTTTTCAAGATGTCGAAAGAGTCATACCCATGCCCTGGGTACACCAACCACCTATTGTTGCATGGCTTCAGGTAGATCCTCTACCTGAACCATGGGTATCCTGTGTGTCAAACGCGACAAGTTTCCCTGCATGTTTTGTAGCACCCTCTCGGCCTCTCTTCCCACTGCTTCGTCTCCCCAGTTCCTCCATCAATGTTGAGGGAAACCCTATGGCCGTCATGGACCCACATCTGTGACACACAAATTTCTAATCAATACTTAACCAACATCCAAAATATTTTTGTCCTAATTATACAAAAAGTCCTCATTGTAGGGTGTCGGCACCCTACCTCCTCTCTACCGCCTCATCACCTCGGTCCACCATGCCATCGCTGGATCGCAAGGTCCTCTTGAGAGAATATTAGCTCTAGGTCCCAAGCCTAGAACCCACTCGAAAAAGAAGCTACACAAGATGGAGGCAAACCCGTAATTCTTTTTACCCCCCTATTTACACTCTGTCAATTGGCTCTTCATATTGGCCAGTAGTGAGGTTTTGAAGAATGAAAATATGGGCCCTCTAGGGCCATGCTCAATTTGATTTGGCTCTCGGTACTCCATGTCTAGGACCTATGGGCCTCAAGGTATAATCTCCTTAGTTAACCCTAAACTGGTGGATAACATTTGGACCCAACTCGGGGACATGTGCTCACCATAAAGCGCATGAGAACCTCATCATCTCTAGCATAACCTATGACCTGGTTGATCTCAACATAAAGATGTTAGCATCATATATAAAAGTGTGAAAAAAAATTAATCTAGGTGTAGTCAAATGACCAGTGAAACCATCCTAGCAATGTCTCACAATACTAGCCTCTATGGTTCATCATAAACCAAAATAATGATAAGTTAAGCACAAAAATAACATGGGTTAGAGAGTGTATCATATCATCATAAACCATAAAGTACAACTCATGGAGGTGGGTGGGAGGGATAAAATCATGCCAAGTGATTCTTTGAGGAAAGTGCTCAATCCACTTCAGGAAGGGATCGTGAAAAGTCAAAGGTTCGGAAAACTAACTCAAAATGTTTGAAAGTTGGCTACCTAGGACGTCCTCATAATCTTAAATCTAGGAAAGGATTGAAAATGATCTAGAAGATGACCAACAAATTCTCAAGGGAAGGTTAAAAGGTTTAGATGACAGACCTTTTCTTGTAGTATTCAAACTACCCTTGAAATATAGGGTTTTCCCTATAGTAAACTCAATACAAAAGACATACTTCCCAACTACACCTTTAATGACACAACATGGTAAAGTAATCGAAGTTGGTCGGAGAAAGTTGTCACAGGAATCCTTCTTCAGGCAAACAATGTCCTTAATTTGACCAAGGCATGAGCACAATGGTGGTTGATAATCCTCTTCATGCAATGAATCCAAGTGCTGATAGGATTACTCATCAAAATCCTGAAGGTATGACCAAAAATCATCAGAAAAATACAATACTAGGTCAACCTTGGGTGTTTGGAAAGTATCGGTAATTGTATAGACTAGGTCAACCTTGGGTGTTTGAAAAGTATCGGTAATTGTATCATCTCCTTGTTGCCACTAGTCAAAATCAAGAGTAACGTGTTCTGATAACTGTAACGAAAACACTTGGAAATGTTTGTCAATGTTGTAAATGGGGTCCATACCATAATCAACCACATCCCACTTATGTCTTACAACATGTATGAACTCATCAATATTAACTATGTCACTATCTGTATCATAACATGAAGTATTCAAAACATTCAAGGGCTCATCCATCTCCTCCTCATTTCCCAAATCATAAAGCGGAGAATTATCAAAATCATTTAGATGAGGGTAACTTACTGTGTTTGTTTCTTCTTGTGTAGGAGATTTGAGGACTTCGGTATCTTCAACATGCATCATTGTTTTATCCTCAGTTGCCCCTTCATCTTCAACTGTACAACAAGGAAGGTCTTCTTTGTTCGAGGATTCCATTTCTTATTCCTTATCTAAATCATAAAACAAGGCATTGTCATGATCCTTAAAAGGAAAGTGAGTAACCTCATTCTCTTCTTCTTGTGTAGGGGTAAAAGGCTCGTGGATGGATTTATCAGAGAGAGAGGAGAGTATGTCAACACTTCATCATCTTGTTCAGGTTCTATCTCCTCAACTGTGTCTTTAGTGATTCTTTTCTCTTCCTTGTTGGTCAAAATTTTGTTCCCCTTCTTCTTGAAAATCAACAGTAAAGGTTTCAAGGGAAAATAAACTTTCCACACTAAAAGTGCCTGAGGTAAAGAAGTGTCTTATCTTGGACAAAGAGATAATTTTCTTGATTATTTTAGCCATGCTGTGAGCTTCATCGAGCATTCTTGGGCCCTTTTTATTGAGGGGGAAACCTATATGCACTAAAAGTACATTGGTATAGAGATGAATAATGTACTTGTCTTTAGGACGATGTCTTTCAGGAATTTGATATAGTATGTACTCAAACCTATCCTGGAAGTGTTTGATAGTTTCATCCTCAATTTTCTTTATATGCTCGAGTCTTTTCTGTGTCTGGTACCCAGTTTCAACTGCACCTAGTACCTAGACCCTTTTCATTATGATTTTATTGAGAGTTGCGAGGCAACTGGTTGTCATAGTACAACTTCATCCAGCTCCCATTCACTAATCCTTCCTTCCATTCTCCATTCAAAGTCTTCAACTATGCAGATCCTCCTTCTGTAACATAGGTGATCTCATATGGCCCGAGCCATTACGTTCTAAACTTCTGAGGGTGTTTGATGAACTAGTACTAGATCATATACCAATACTAGGTCACCTTGTTTAAATGCCTTCTTCTTGATGTGCCTGAAATGATAGGCCTTATCTCTTTCCTTTTGTACATGTTGATAGAATCCTGAAATAAATATGTCTTCTTCTAGTTCAACCAACTGAGAAAGCCTCTCTCAAACAGTGCCAGTATCATCCATATCTGTAAAGGCAACAATTCTTAGGCTTGGTACCAAATATTCCATTGGGACAATGACTTCGAGACCATACACCAACTTAAAAGGGGTCTGCATTATTAGTTTCTGTCAAGGGGTTCTATAGGCCCATAGTACTGCTGGTACTCTTAAATCCCAATCATCCTTGTTCATACTACAAATCTTCATCAACATTCTCTCCAAGATCTTGTTGAATGCTTCCACTGTCCCATTTTCTTGGGGATGGTAAGGTGTTCTCTTCTGATGGTGGACTACAAATTCATCAGTCAGGGATTCAACTATTTTCTTTATGAAATGTGTGCCTTGATCGCTCATGAGGATCTTTGGGCATCAAACATGGTTATGAAGCGCGCATTTGTAGCTTCACTACAGTCCTTTATTGCTCTTGCTTCAGCCCATCTAGTCAAGTACTCTATCACAATAATTATGTACCTTGCTCCTGTGCACTTCCCTCGTGGGTTTATAGGTCCCACGAAGTCAATAGACCATTTCTCAAATTCTTGTAGGGTTAGTTGTGGTGTTAATTTCAATTCATCTCTTTTGGATGGTTTCCCAACTCTTTGTCATACATCGCAGGCTTTGTAATAGTCTGTGGCATCTCTATGTAAGGTAGGCCACCAAAGGCCAATTCTAAGAACCTTTTGCGTATTTTCTTTCCCTACGTAATGTCCTCCTGGGATGCCTTCATGAGCTTCTGTGAGGATCAATGGTAACTCTTCCTTCATAACACACATTCTCAATATCTCATCAGGTCCAATCTTGTATAGATGTCCAGCTATAAGTGAAAATTCGACAGAGCGCACTACTAGTTGCTTCTTCTGGGGAATTGTATACTCACTAGGTGTCATTCCCATTGATAGGAACTGGACTATCTATTCGAAGTGGTCATCAATATTTCTAATGGCCAATAAATGTGCATTTAGCACTGTATCCTCCAAACTGGTTGGCTCTTCCCCATGTTCCAACCTCGACAAGTGGTCATCACCTTTGTTCATCCTTCCTGTCTTAACTATGATCTCAAAGTCATGTTATTGAAATAGTAGAATCCATCTGCATATTATCCCCCCCAACACTGGCTTGTTAACTAGGTATTTCAGCACAGAGTGATCAATAAATATTTTAAAGTCTCCTCCCAACAAGTAGTGGCGAAATTTCTATAGTGCATACACCATGGTTAATCCTTCTATCTCAGTGGTGGTGTAATTAATCTCAACTGTTGATAGCTTTCTACTAGAAAAAGATAATGGGTGGTCAATATCTCCTTTTCCAGGTTGTGTTAACACAACTCCCAATGCAATGGAAGATGCATCGACATGCACGTGAAATTCCTTGCTCCAATCTCGGAAAACCAAAATGGGCGCAGTAACCATTTTTTGTTTTAGTGTGTCAAAGCTCCACTGGCATTCTTCTGTCCAACTAAAATAACAATCTTTCTTCAAAATCTTCTCCATAGGTGTTGTAATCTGGGCATATACTTTAATGAACTTCATGTAATATCCAGTATGTCCCAGCGCAGTGCACCACTATTTGACTGAAGTAGGAGGGGGTAAATCAACTATAATATCAATTTTAGATGGATCTACCAACAATCCATGCTTGCATACAATATGACCTAAAAACACTCCAAATGGTGAAAAGAAGATGAATTTCTTTAGATTCAAGGAAATTTGACACTGCCTGCATTTTTCCAACATTAACCTTAGACATTCAATATGATTTTTCAATAAACTAAAATAAGTCCAATCATCAAAATATGCTTCTAAAAATTTATGCATAAATTCCTTGAATGCTTTGACCACCACCCTAGAAAAGATGGTTGGGGAATTCTTCAATCCAAATGGCATCACTATATATTGGTAGGATCAACATTCTATTGCAAACTTGGTCTTATGGATATCTTCCTTGGCAATCCATATCTGATGGTATCCTAAAAATCCATCTGTAAACGAATATACCTCCTGGCGTCCCACATTATCTAACAGTTCGTCAGTGAATGGCATAGGGAAGGGATCATGAAAAAAGGAACCATTCAACTTCCTGAGATATACACAGATGATGATCACTCATGTCTTCTTGTCTTACACCACCATAGGGCTAATCCACTCCGACTCTTCGACCGGTTCTATAATTCCTACTTCCAACATTCTATCGAGCTCAATATTCACTTTCTCCTTATACTTAAGGTTCAGTCTATAGGGTCTCTGTTTGAATGGTATTACATCTGGTTTCAAAGGGATTCACATCTCTCCCATAGGCCCTATAATTCCCTTCATATCAATGAACTTGGTTTGAAACAAGTCCTCATATTCATGCAGTAACTCTGTTATTTTGTAATAGTAGCAGCATCCCAATAATCCCCAACATTTTCAAGCTTCAATGTTTTCCATGTTCCAATTTTGATCTTCTTAATCTTGATCGGTTGTCCAATGAATGGTAGCTCAACTCCTGGTCCTTTCCCATCTCTTTGGCCTTCTATTTCGACAATGTTCACCTTCCTAAGATCATCGTCTTCATCAACATTGATGTTGTAAAAACCTTGCAGTTTCTGGAGAGGCACAGTCAATTCGTCCTCTTATTTTTCTAAAGGGGTTCTAGAGACCTCTTCGAATACTTCTTGTCTTATAATATGTAATGCTTGATCTACTGAAGGATATTGACTATCAAATTAGAATATGGTTACAAATTTCTGAGTCATACCTTCCCAATCTGTAGTGATGAGGCGCAACTCCACTTGAAGGTATCAGTTGATGGGGGTTGTGTCTAGTGTGTTAATGAATTTGTGCACCCACTTCTCTTGAGGAATGGTTCTCCAGGCTTCCTCACAAATTCTCACATGGTCCTCTAATGTGTGGTAAGAGGGAATCAATGAACCATTATTTGTTTTTCTCATTTTGGATCTGAAAATTCAATCGACCAACCAAGGTCTTAAATCTCTGATCGAATTCCCAAACAGGTTCAACTACCTTCTACTTGATTTCTTTCATTTTTGTAATACATTATGATTCTGATTTGGTTTTATTGAACTCTGCAATCAATTCATTCTTGATCACATTCAGCATATTAGGCTATGCAAGTCCTTGGAAAAGCTTCATGTACCAGCTCAATGAACGATCCCTTAGGGTAGTACTAAACTGAGTTCTTTTAATATTCCATGTGGCTTCACATAGGAACTAGTGCTGATCAGGATCTTCAGATCCATCAACCCTAAAAATAGGGAGCCTCATCTCATCTTCCATAGGTCTTCCTAGGGTTTTTGACTGAGTATGTGGTGGAATACTAATGACAATTCTCTGAATGCTTTGGTGGCTTGGATTACTCTGATTCCTTAATGCTACTGAATCAACATGAGGGATAATAGTACTTACTTCAACATTCTGTGCAATTCCTAAGGCTTCTGTCTCTCCTTGGTGAGGCTCTTCAACTTTTTCTTCCTTCTCCCTAATGGGTTCTGAGTTCTCTTTGTCTGTTATATCTGCCTCTTCTCCACTGTAGAAACCCTCATCCCCATATTTCTGCTTAAACAGGTTCGCAAGATGAACTTCTCTGAATGCTCTCCCACTAGGCATATGTCCAACCTCTGTGTCACTGTCATTGTCCAAATTCATGAACATTACCTTTTCCAGATCCGACCAATCTACTGTATCTTCAAGATGTTCTTCTCATGTAATAGCATCTTGATTCTCAACCTCAAAAAATGTAAAAATTTTCCTCTGGGTCCCTTGAAGAAATATCTCTCAGCTTGGCTATATGACTCTACTATGTCAACAACAAACTCGGTGATGTACCCTCCAATGGTGCTATCAAACATATGATCTACTTCTCTTGACACAACGTTATCAACTCTCTTGACCTTCTTGATTAGCATCAATGTATAGAACACAGGTGTCCTAGATCTAACCTCAAACTGGGTATCTTCTAACCTAGCTAACCACTCGTATAGCTCCTAATGGATTCCTCCAAAGAAAATCTCGTGTATATAAGTAAAGATATATCTTCCTAAAAAATCCTCTGTACTAAGATTAGGGTTATTGTTTTGGGTTTCAACGAAGTCCCTTTCTTGATCCTCTATCCACTTCTAAATCTCGGTCTTTGATGGGAACCACCTTTACATTCCCTCAAGAATATTCATGTCTCGACAATAGAACCATTTGTTGTCACAGGGTCAGACCCAGGGTTCGGCTCCAAGAGAACACCAACAAGCCCTAACTACTAGCCCTTTTGGCAACACCTGCAAATCAGATGCAGTCTCACCCGAATCAGCTATGGAGGGGTTGCAGGACAGAGATGTCTACAACCAAGGAGAATACCAAGTGGATCTAGTACTAGAATGACACAACATTTATATATCTCTTACTAGTTCAACTCTACTCCACACAACTATCTATAAGATCTAACACAGTAATGCAATAACAATATATCAAAGAGAAAATAGCATAGCATCAATCACAAACAACAAAAGGTATATGCGGTTCACCCTCTCTCTAGGGATACATCCACATAACTGCGCTTTATAATATATTAAAGTGAAGCATACAGTTCGTGTATGTGTTCTCATCTTGCAGATCTTTTTTCTCCTCCTCTCTATCTCTCCCCTCCATGCACACCTAGCTGTAGGGTTGATCTTCGAACCCAACTGAAGATCTTATAGTACATAAGTCTCTCGTACTCATCACCTCTCCCTCAGATAATATTACTCACTCGGTCACACAATGACAAAGACAACCACAAAAATCATAACACCACCTTGACACCAACCCATCCTAGGTCCTTTATACCTCTATTTATACATTACAATCACTCACCAACATGCTAAGGCCGAAACCTATGTGTCAAAACCCTAGATACCAAAAACCTAGGTGTCTAAGAACCTAGCTCAACTTGACCCAGGTTTTCAGGGCTTTGCCAGCCTATCTTTCCTTCCTTCTTATGTGATGCTCCAAAGCATCCAATGATGGCTTTTTCCACTTGCTTATTTGTCCACGATCCTTCTTCCTTGCTGATCTTTCATCCTTGATCTCCTCATCCCACAACTTTCTTCCTTTTACTTCACTCCATCTTTTATTCTCTTTTGCTCACTTCGACCCAGTAGCAGTCAATTTGTCTTCCGCGCAGTTCACATTTTTCCTTTTCTTCCTTGATCTTCACTTACCTTCATAACCAAATGGCCAACATAGATAATCTCCCATTTATTCTTGGGGATGGGTAAAGGTTGCAGTAGTCTAGTTGGATGAGTGTGCTCACCTTTATTCTCTTGTCAAGTAGTACACTCCTTTATGTGACTCATCACATCCTCTTTCAGGATCTTCCATGAGAACCTATCCCTTACCTACCTGTAATTCTTGCCAATCCCTTGGTGCCCTGCCACTGGTGACTCATGACAAACCTATAGTATATTGGCCTTGAAGGTTGATTCAAGAACCAAAAAGATTCCACCGTTGTAGTAGATGATTCTCTCTATGACCCTGAAGTTATCATCCTGTAACTGTCCATCTATCATTTGACAAGCAATCTGAGTTTTTGAGTATTCCATCACAATATGGTCCTTCCAATCAATTAATACATATATCATGGCATACACTGATGGCCTCCTAGATAATGCATCTTCCACTACGTTTTTTTTCCCTTTGATGAATTCAATGTCAAAGTCATAGGCATGTATCTTACTGGCCCACAGTACTGTTGGAACTCTTAAATCCCAACCATCCATGTTCACACTACAAATCTTCATCAACATTGTCTCCAATATCTTGTTGAATGCTTCCACTGTCCCATTTTCTTGGTGATGGTAAGGCATTCTCTTCTGATGGTGGACTGCAAATTCCTCAGTCAGGTCTTCAACTATTTTATTTATGAAATGTGTGCCTTGATCGCTCATGAGGATCTTTGGGCATCCAAAATTGGTTATGATGTCATCAAATATGAAGCATGCAGTTGTAGTTGCACTACAGTCCTTAACTGCTCTTGCTTCGACCCATCTAGTCAAGTACTCTGTCACAGTAAATATGTACCTTTCTCCTGTGTGCTTCCTTGGTGGGTTTATAGGTACCATGAAGTCAATAGCTTATTTCTCAAGTTCTTATAGGGTCAATTGTGGTGCTAATGGAATTTAATCTCTTCTAGATGGTTTCCCAACTCTTTGGCATACATCACAGGCTTTGTAAAAGTTTGTGGCATCGTTGTGTAAGGTAGGCCACCAAAGGCCAACTCTAAGAACCTTCTGCGTATTTTCTTTCCCTACGCAATGTCCTCCTGGGATGCCTTCATGAGATTATATGATGATCAATGGTCACTCTTCCTTCATAACACACCTTCTCAATATCTCATTAGGTCCCATATTGAAGGTTGATTCAAGAACCAAAAAGATTCAACCCTTGTAGTAGATGATTCCCTTTATGACCCTGAAGTTATCATCCTGTACCCTTCCATCTATCACCTGACAAGGGAACTAATTTTTTGAGTATTCCATCACAAAGTGGTCCTTCCAATCAACTAATACATCTCTCATGGCATAGAATGATGGCCTCCTAGATAATGCATCTGCCACTACGTTGTTTTTCCCTTTGATGAATTCAATGTCAAAGTCATAGGAATGTATCTTATTGACCCACTTCGATTGTCTTTCGTCTCTACTCCCAGAAGTACTTAAGGCTATTGTGATATGATTTTACCATAAATCTAGCACTGACTAAATATTTCTGGAATTTGGCCAAGCCGTGCACGATGGCCAAAATCTCTTTGTCGTAGATAGTGTAAAGTAACTTAGGACCCTGAGCTTTCATCTCTCATTGGAAAGAGGGTGGATATTCTACATCAATACAACCACAATGCCTTCTCCGGAGGAATCACACACCATATGTATTCTCTTTTGTCCTTTCCCTTGTCTTTCTTCATATCTTTGACCTGTAGAGACAAACTAGTTAGTTGACTCAATATTTGACTCTAACTTCATGCTGATTTCCAATGCGTCTGCCTGTGAAGCGATATTCTGTTTCATTACAGGAACTCTAATGTGTGGTAAGAGGGCGACAATGAACCATTATTTTTTTTTCTCATCTGGTATCTGAAAAGTCAATTAGCCAGCCAAGGTCTTGAATCTATGATTGAATTCCCAAACAGGTTCAACTACCTTCTTCTTGATTTATTTCAGTTATGTAATACATTGTGATTCTGATTTGGTTTTCTTGAACTCTGTAATAATTTCATTCTTGATCACTTTCAGCGGATTAGGCTGTGCAATTCCTTGGACAAGCTTCATGTATCAACTCAATGAACGATCCCTTAGGGTATTGCTGAACTGAGTTCTTTTAATATTCCATATAGCTTCACATAAGAACCAGTGTTGATGAGGATCTTGAAATCCATCTCCCCTAAAAATAGGGAGCCTCATCTCATCTTCCATAGATCTTCCTAGGGTTCCTGACTGAGTATGTGGTGGACTACTAGTCACAGTTCTTTGAATGCTCTGGTGGCTTGGATTACTCTGATTCCTTACTACTACTGAATCAACATGAGGGATAATAGTACTTACTTCAAGACATTGTGCAGTTCCTAAGGCTTCTAGCTCTTCTCATCGAACCTCTTCATCTTTCCCTTCCTTCACCCTAACGGGTTCTGAGTTCTCTTTGTCCATCAGATCTTCCTCTTCTCCACTGTAGAAACCCTCATCCCCATAGTTCCGCTTAAACAGGTTCGCAAGATGAACTTCTCTAAATGCTCTCCCACTGCGCGTATGTCCAATCTCTGTGTCATTGTCGCTGTCCAAATTCCTGAACATTAGCTTTTCCAGATCCGACCAATCTACTGTATCTTCAAGATGTTCTTCTCATGTAATAAAATCTTGATTCCCAACGTCAAAAAATGTAAAAAAATTCCTCTAGGTCCCTTGAAGAAATATCTCTCAGCTTGGCTATATGACTCTACTCTATCAACAACAAACTCGATGATGTACCCTCCAATGGTGCTATCAAACCAATGATCTACTGCTCTTGACACAACATTATCAACTCTCTTGACCTTCTTGATTAGCGTTGATGTCCAAACCACAAGTTTCCTATATCTGACTTCAAACTAGGTATCTTCTAACCTAGCTAACCACTCGTATATCTCCTAATGGATTCCTCCAAAGAAAATCTCGTGTATATCAATAAAGATATATCTTCCTAAAAAATCCTATGTACTAAGATTAGGGTTCTTGTTTTGGGTTTCAGCGAAGTCATTTTCTTGATCCTATATCGACTTCTGAATCTCTATCTTTGATGGGAACCACCTTGACATTCCCTCAAGAATATTCATGTATCGACAATAGAACCATTTGTTGTCACAGGGTCAGACCTAGGGTTCGGCTCCAAGAGCACACCAACAAGCCCTAACTACTAGCCCTTTTGGCAACAACTACAAAGCAGATGCAGTCTCACCCGAATAAGCTATGGGGGCGGTTGCAGGACAAAGATGTCTACAATCAAGGGGAATAGCAAGTGTATCTAGTACAAGAACGACACAACATTTATATACCTCTTACTAGTTCAACTCTACTCCGCAAAACTATGTATCAAATCTAACACATTAATGCAATAAAAATATATCAAAGGGAAAATAGCATAGCATCAATCACACACAAGACAAGGTATACGTGGTTCACCCTCTCTCTAGGGCTACGTCCACATAACCACGCGTTATAATATATTAAAGTGAAGCATACAGTCCTTGTCGGTGTTCTCATCTAGCAGATATTTTTTCTCCTCCTCTCTATCTCTCCCCTCCCTGCGCACCCAGCTGCAAAGTTGATCTTCGAACCCAGCTGAAGATCTTACAGTACAGAAGGCTCTCGTACTCAACACTTCTCCCTCAGATAATATTACTCACTCGATCACATAATGACAAAGACAACCACAACAATCATAACACCACCTTGACACCAACCCATCCCAGGTCCTTTAGACCTCTATTTATACATTACAATCACTCACTGACATGCTAAGGCCGAAACCTAGGTGTCAAAACCCTAGATACCAAACACCTAGGTGTATAAAAACCTATTTCAACTTGACCCACATTTTCAGGGCTTCGCCAGCCTGTCTTTCCTTCCTTCTTTCACTGTGCTCCAAAGCATCCAACAGTGGATTTTTCCACTTACTGAGTTTTCCATGATCCTTCTTCCTTGCTTATTTGTCATCCTTGATCTCCTCATACCCAAATTTACTTCCTTTTACTTCACCCCATCTTTTCTTCTCTTTTTCTCACTTTGACCCAGTAGCAGTCATTTTGTCTTCCAGGCAGTTCACATTTTTCCTTTTCTTGCTTGATCTTCGCTTACTTGGGGATGGGTAAAAGTTGCAACAGTCCCACTGGATGAGTGTGCTCATCCTTATTTTGTTGACAAGTAGTACACTCCTTGATGTGACTCATCAAATCCTCTTTGAGGCCCTTCCATGAGAACCTCTCCCTTACCTACCTGTAAGTCATGCCAATCACTTGGTGCCCTGCCACTAGTGAGTCATGACAAGCCTACAATATCTTGGCCTTGAAGGTTGATTCAGGAACCAAAAAGATTTGGCCCTTGTAGTAGATGATGCCCTTTATGACCCTGAAGTTATCATCCTATACCCGTCCATCTATCACCTGACAAGCGAACTGATTTTTTGAGTATTCCATTACAAGATGGTCTTTCCAACCAACTAATACATCTTTCATGGCATATACTCATGGCCTCCTGAATAATGCATCTTCCACTACATTGTTTTTCCCTTTGATGAATTCAATGTAAAAGTCATAGGCATGTATCTTACTGGCCCATAGTACTGCTGGTACTCTTAAATCCTAGTCATCCATGTTCACACTGCAAATCTTCATCAATGTTGTCTCCAAGATCTTGTTGAATGCTTCCACTATCCCATTTTCTTGGGGATGGTAAGGCATTCTCTTTTGATGGTGGACTGCAAATTCCTCATTCAGGGCTTCAACTATTTTATTTATGAAATGTGTGCCTTGATCGCTCAGGAGGATCTTTGGGCATCCAAACTTGGTTATGATATCATCAAATATGAAGCGCGCAGTTGTATTTTCACTACAGTCTTTAACTGCTCTTGCTTCGGCCCATCTAGTCAAGTACTCTGTCACAATAATTATGTACCTTGCTCCTGTGCACTTCCCTAGTGGGTTTATACGTACCACGAAGTCAATAACACATTTTTCAAGTTCTTGTAGGGTTA